>CP139504.1:86669204-86952617 GCA_021014915.2 Artemisia tridentata subsp. tridentata
CACGTTTATCGAGGATGTGATCTACGTCACATAAGATAATAGTTATGATCAAATAAAAAAAAATTTACACGTAGAAAAGGATAAATATTCTGAGTGATAGTTTATCATAAAGTGGGATTTTCACAGTGATTACAAATAAGTTGTAGCTTATTTGGTTTAAAGGGTAAAATATCATAACGGTTTAAACCATTTTCGTTCGTTTTTTTTCCTTATTTTGACTGTTTTTATACGTCTGAGACCGTTTTTGTCCATTGTCTAACGTTTTCTTAAAAAAAACGTATGAAGGCGTACAAAATGTACGAAAGCGAACACAACGTAGCAAAACAAAGAAAAAAGGAAAAGAACGTATGAAAAAGAAAAAATCATACAAAAATGTACGAAAACGTAATAAACGTTTCATAACATTTTCATACGGAGGAAAACGTTCAAAAAAGCTTGAAAACGAGCGAAAATTGCCGAAAATGTTCAAAAATGGATGAAATCGGTCGAAAAGGTCGAAGTCGGTCGAACACGGTCGCAATCGGTCGTAGTTGGTCTAAATCAGTCGAAATCTGTCGAAAATTGTCAAAATCAGTCGAAAACTAGCGAAATTGGTCAAAATCGATTGAAAACGGTCAAAAAGGGACGAAAAACGTTACAAACGGATGAAAACGTACAAAAAAAATACAAAACGTATAAAAATGTTGTATAGTATTTGTCTTAGTTTACAAAACCCAATGCACATGACCCATGACCCATGTTAATTACCCATTGTCGATCACGAGTCATGTATTGGTCGATAACATGACACTATAAGCCACTACAACCCAATGCATATGACACATTACCCATGTTAATTTCCCATTGTCAACAGTCATGGATGTGTCGTAACATGACACTCTAAGCAACTATAACCCAATGCATATGACCCATATGATGCCAAATACCCATTATTGAATGTGACCACTGATAACCTAATGCACATGACCCATGACCCATGTGAATTAGCCATTATCATCGGTCATGCATGGGTTGCACCGGCTTGGTAGGTGTATAGTTATAGTGCGAAGGTTATATGAATTGTATTTGAAGTTATTATAGGCGGTCATGCATGGGTTGCACCGGCTTGGTAGGTGTATAGCGTTTGTCACAGACACTATGAAGCAAGTATCCAGGGACCTCCCGATCATGTTATCCGGTATCGAGAAAGTTTGAACTCGGCTTGAGCTTGACTCGAAAAGCTCGATTTATTTGTAAAGATGTGTTTTCTTACACAAACTAAAATTGAAATATAACCTAAGAATCGAATTCGGTTCGACTTCAGCTCGAAAAGCTCGATACATTCATAAATAAGTATTTACACTTAGTACACTTACATACAAAATATAAAAAAAAAACATATGCTATATCACTTACAAGCTCGAAAACTCAACAATAACTCGAGTCGAACTTATACAAGGTTGAGCTCAACTCATTAAACATTTCGAGTTCATTTGATAGGCTTGAGCTTGAGCTCAAAGCTCGATAAGAATCAGCTCGAACGAACTCTAGTTACTCGACAAAAGCTAAAATCATTTTGAGCTCGGCTCGTTTATGCGATTCGAAAATAAAAAATTAAAGTTTGGCTTAAGCTTGGCTCGTAGTATATCTATTTTGAGCTCGTTAATAAGATTGTTATCGAGCTTGTTAATAAGTTCACCTATAATTCAAATGCATAACATTTTATATATGTTTAATATGTAAAATATCATAGTGTCATTTAGGCTCGTGAGCCTGATGGGCGTGCGTTGGAGTAAAGTTTTGGCAGTTTTAATGCCTACTCAAGTTTTAAATTTATATTTAGCCGACTTATCAATAACACACACACTTAACGAGCAGTGTACCCGGTCAGTATGAAGATAATGGTAAGTAGAGTGTCGATCACTAAGAGTGGAACGTATTATCTCGTTATTCTAATCAGTATTTTAATATCCTAACGCAAGGGGGTTTCAGCCTGAGAGACTGGCACGGTTTGTTTGCAATTAAATAATAAAATAAACCAATAGGCACGAATCAGCAAGTAGCACACACGTACACAGATAAATACTTGAGACAATAAGAGGGCTGTCCTTATGATTAAGTAGATTGTCACTTGTTTTATTGATAGCTTTATATGAAGTGTATGTAGTTAACCCTTTCTCGTTGGTCCTAATCTTATCGGCGAGTAAACCCTTAATGATTACTTATGTCTAAAAGTTATTCCTAAGTGATCAATTTAGTAATAACCGTGGGAGCCACATTATGTCCCGCAGTCAAATGCCCGCAAGCCACTAATAAACACAGAGGTTATCAATGCACTAATAAGTAGTAACCAAAGACATCATCATATAAACTTTAATTGATGGGAAAGCAAGTATTAAAGGGAGTGAAATCTTTCGTTGTCACATTACACAAGCCACCAATCCTGATGAATTAAAGTTTGCTAACACAATAAAACAAAACTACTTAATGAATTAAACACATGCAGCACCTTCTTACAGCTCTTGTATCTTTGATTTGGGTGTGTCTTGTGCTGCCTCCTTGACTGAATTCGTCCTTTGTTTCTCCTGTTCGAACTTCGGTTTTAGGTTTTCCGGAACTTCGAACCCTGTAATTCGTCTGGTCTACGGGGTATTTATACTTTCTGTCTGAGGGAAGATGCGGCGCATCTACTAAGTAGATGCGGCGCATGTACTTAACTTCGCGTGGGGTCCAAGATTATAATATTCAGGAATATTCGTACACCGCCAGAAGATGCGGCGTAACTCCATGATTAGATGCGGCGCATGTCCTCTTGTATCTTGGATCGTATCTGGTGATATCTTGATAGAGATGCGGCGCATGTCGAGAGTGATATGCGGCGCATCTGGAGCAGAATTGACTTGATCTTGTCCATGTCAGTAGACCTTCAACTTTATGCACGTTTTGCTCCATAATTAGTCCAAAATCGCTAAGTTTCACCAAATGCTTGTTTTTACCTGAGAATTACAAAAGTAAACGATTAAGTATCAATCCTCATACATAATATAGTAAAACAAGTCAAATTAATAGGATAAATGATAGTAATAAAATGTACTTATTTGAGTTCATCAAATATCCCCCCACTTGAACTTTACTTGTCCCCAAGTAAACCTTAGAATTTCTCTTATGAAAATGTATCATAAAAGATGTTAGGATTTATTTTTATATTTAAGCATGTATTCGTTCATTTCATAATCACACAACTAAACACTTTAACGATTCAGAAGTAAAATAAAATAAGTCGATAAAAGCAAATCTAATCGTTTAACTGTCCAGTCGCGACGAATATTCTATCATAAGCTTGGCAAGTATACACATCTCCACCACTAAAGCTAAGGAGTAACAAGTCTAAAGCGGTAAAAAAGGGTTTTTAGGCTTAAGGGTTAATTATTCTTAATCACTATCGATCTCAAATTCCAGAAAAGGCGACAAAATCACAAATACATGATCGAATCCACGAACACGATACTTGCAATTGCTCAAATCCTTAACTCGAATAGGCTAAAGATAGGTCCAAACTTCACCAATAATAATATATCAAAAAGGGCGACAAAATCATAAATACATAGCCGAATCCACGACTACGATACTTAAGATTGCTCAATTCCCTAATCTCAATAAATCAAAGGTTTGGTTGGATAAAGAATAATAAAGGGCATGGATAACATTTGGGATATAAATTGGTGCAAAAATAAAAAATAAACAAAACAAATAAATTAAAATCCTAAGTGTGGTTAATCACTATCCCAACCATCCCATGAATAAGACTCATATCATCGAATAACTCACGCTTTAACACTTGAAACACACGCTTTAGGTAGACACGAATTATACTCAACAAGATCTTAATCAAAGAATAAACCTTAATTGGCGTTCCCATAACTGCCAATTCCCATTCAATCCATAGATATAGTACAACAAATAGTGGTGATATCGACCACTTACATAACTTTACATAAGTTGGTTAAAACTAACTTCCAACTTTTCTTTCTTTCTTTTTCTTTTCTCATTTTTTCGATTTTTTTTTTTTTTTTTTTTTTTTTTTTTTTTTTTTTTTTTTTTTTTTTAAACATAAACATAGATGTGTAAAATTTCACCACATCACTATAACTTTCTTTTCGGATAATTTTTCCATACTTTTCATGACTTCAGAAATAATGGTAATAGTGAAAGTAGTAAACACACGAAAAATAAACTCCAAAATATACAATATTTACTTTCACTCCAATTGCATTGTGCAATTTCCCGACCTAACCAAAGATAATGAATTACGCACGTGAACACAGGTAATGTAAGGAAACACACTTTGCCTATAGCAATCAACCAACCACGGATTCTAATCTACAGGGTAGGCTAAGGTGTAAGGGTGTAACGAAACATTTTAAACATAGGTGTAAGAAACGAAAGGAATGGCTCTGAGGGTTTTTCTAGGGGTATCTTACTCTAAAAATGAGAGTAACAAAAGGTTTATACGGGGGTTAACTAACCAGTGTAGTTAGTTAATAACACATAACATATAATAGGCTATTTGGGTGTAATCCTAGAAATTTACCAAGTTAGACAAGTCACTCCAATTATATAAATAATACTTATTATGGTGGTCTCGAATAGTATACAAGCCAAGTTCTAAAGTTTACAAGTCACCGGCACACTCTTAGATTTGTGAATTTTGGAAAATCACAATTTTTGAAAATAACGTCATGTGTGCAGCTATGCAACTTAGATCTTAAACAAAAACATGCTAAATTTTTTTTTTTTTAAGTTTGATATATTAAGCACATTTTAAGCATAATTTTTGAAAAAGTTTAGGACAAGTAATTGTTAAGTGTTCTAATTCTCCAATCCCCCCACTTAAGTTAAACAACGTCCTCGTTGTTTGTATAAAAGGTTAAAAACTGGAAATTAAAAGAATTAGAACAGAAAAACTCCCCTGAGATTTGCTCGGTATGATCCTCCATTAGTATAAGAGCAAAAATCAACTTCTTGTGGATTAGAACGTTAAAGCTTCATACTTGATGTATCCACAGGAAATCCAGGAAACTATAATACCACCAATACTTTAAAACACACCTAAGATAAGAAAGGTTCAAACTTGCATAATACATTAGTAGTTAGGAAAAAAAAATAAAACTTAAAAATTAAAACTGAAAATCATCAGGTCAGTCGATGCGCCGTATCTTATTGAAGAAGATACGCCGTATCGAGCCTGGAATAAATACGGATCAGAATAAAGATGCGCCGCATCCTTAACCAGGGATGCGCCGCATTAAAATAAACTGATAAAGAGTTTTAAAGTCGAAAATAAAAATGCAGAAAAATAAAATAAGATATGACCATTGCAGGAGATGCGTCGCATCTCAGAATTGAGATGCGCCGTATCCTCATGCGGGCCTGGAAACAAAATAAAACGAAGTAAAGGATAGGATGCGTCGCATCTGTTTAAGCAGATACGGCGCATGTAGTAATCAAACAGACTGATAACAGTCTGTTGTAAAATGACTCGTTCCACGGTTTAATCTCATACGTCCTCTCGTACTGTCATGCTGAACTTAATGCCAGTCTTCATCAAACATAACAAGAAATATAAACTGAAACATTAAATAAAAACATAAGAATAGCGATTAGTACAATCCAAAAAGTAATAATAATGTGTGGAACAATGTCTATGAAATCAAGAGAGTAAGGTCATGGGTGAGTGTGGTCGTCTGGATGGGTCCCGGAAGTGCTGGCTCCATCAGTCCTCTGGCGGACTCTGCGCTCGTATGCACGTGTCACTCCCGCAACCTCAGTACCATCTGGACGAACGTGTGTAATACCCTGCTGCTCTAATAGTCTGCTCACACTCATGACTACCCACTCTGAGTCTCTCCTCAGGGTCCTCAACTCTCCCTCGACTGCCTCAAGTCTCTGACCAATGGTGCGTGGGGGTACTGGTGCCTGTGGCACCTCCTCGTCGGCAGGAGCAGCAGCCGGAGGTTCCTGAGGTCCTCCCTGCTCCGCCTCTGGCCCTGCAGCTCTGGCGAGCCCTAATGCTGCCCAAAAGTGGCCTCCCGCAGCCACCTGGCAGATCCCGAGTCTAACCAAATAGTCCCTATCGATAACCGGGAGACGGGCCACAATAACCTCCAGCCCCGCTGGGATCTCTGCTCCAATAACTCCAAAATGGCGGGCCAGCCTCGAAACAAAATGCCCGCCAGTCATCTGGCTCCTCCGATCTCTCCCTGCAGCAGATCGGTGGAGGTAGTGCGCTAAAAAGTGGGGGATGTTCACCGACATCCCCTCATCCATACTCCTCAAGAGGAAGAGGTCCAGAGTGGTCACCTTCTCAGGTGACTGACCCCTCCCAGCGATGGTGAGTGCAATCAAACGGTGGCATAGCCGCCTCATCGGCTCTCTGATCAATGTGTAGGATGGGGTGGAAGTAACGATGTCACCCATCGAAGAAATCCTAACCCAGTAGTCACTGAATACCCCTCTGTCAGGGACAACCCGTAAACTCTCAGCCCAGTATCTGGCAAACCCAGCAGATCCAAGCTCCTCCTCAGTGTGTAGCCCCATGGCCAAAATAAACTGCCTCATCGACATCTGCCTATGCACACCTCCTAACCTAAACACCAGTGTGTCAGCTGTATCAATCTCCATATCCGTCTCCCTGTAATGAATCGTGCTAAAGAACTCCAGCATAAGCTCCCTAATCAGAGGCTCGTCAATCCTAAATAGTCTCTCCCAAGCACTAGACCTAAACACCGCCTCCTCATCGTCTCCAACAACTACCATCTCCATCCGATGATGTAAACTCTCAGCTGCATGTCCACCACCGATCAACCCCACATCGTCAAAATTCAAAACCTGGACTCTGAATATTTTCTTGAAGTAAATCGAGTCAAGCCTATGCAAGTAATCCTCTAGAGCGGCAGGAGTAAGTCCCATGTTCTCAAATTGTAGCCACTGATGCCTAAGTGTGACCTCTGGTAGTGCCATCTGAAATAGATATTCACAGTCAGTAAACAGTCTGCAAAATAGGTAGATACGGCGCATCTGATTTAATCAGTGCGGCGTATCTGTATAAAGTATAAGAGATGCGGTGCAAGACAATAGATACGGCGTATTGAGATGCGTCGTATCTAGATTAATCAATACGGCGTATCTATAATTTTATCAATTTTGAAATAGGTCGTTACGCCGCATTAATCAACCTAGATGCGCCGCATCTAAAAGCATATCAGTACAAAATAAAGGGTTAGGCACGTTTTTCAAGAATCCGTATCCGTGACGTAAACTACCACTAAATATCACAGTATTATATGCTCCTTATATCAGTTCTAATATCTCAATCTACCACTGCTAATTCGCCTTCCCGCTAAATATTCAAAATCAAACCCAAAACCTAAATTTTCGGTTAAATCAAATTAGGTTATAAGTTCAATTACTCATGCAAATTAAATACAGGGGAAACCATCTAGAGCAAATCCTAATCATATCTCTATATCATTTAAGCACGAATCGATTCAATCATATAAACCCTAATTTTCGTTCTAAACAAGATTAAATCGAAATTGAGTAATTACCTTAATTTGATGATTAGGAGAAAGATTCTAGATCGGATTAGAGGTGGATTAAAGAAGAATGATCGGATTCGAGTATAATTTTAGTGCGTGTTCTTAACTGTGTGTGTTTATGCGGCGCATTCCCGTCGTATTTATAGGGCGACACGATGCGCCGTATTAGAAAATTGGGATGCGCCGTATCTATTTAATTTCGTTGACTAGTCAATAAGTCCTAGTTGGTCAGGGATACGGCGCTTTGGATATTTAGATCCGCCGTATCTCTATGTTAGTTAACGAAATTTAAATGAAGAACGTACCTTGGCCTCCGCAACACAGTTCCTTATACATCAAATTTGGGTTAAACGGCACACCATATAGACGAATTCAAAATAAGAGCAATAGGCATAAACGTTTCATTAATAATTGTAATCTTATTGTTTAGTGGATAAGGATTTATTCCGAGGTTAGGAACAAATATCGTTTTTAAGCGTGCGTAATTAAGATTACGATTTGAATTAGACGTATAATGTGGATAATAAAACTGAGGTTATAGTGGAGAGGACTTCCCTTAGGGCTGGTTGAATAATCGAAGAGGTTACGTTTTGATCACTCCAGCAATCATCTCTCGGTTTAGTTCAGAATGTAATCTTTCTTGGTGATGCTCGAGTCATCATTTATCCTGAAAATAAACAACTTGCACACGAGAGTAGCGGACCGATCAAAGTAAATATCAAAAATCAACTATATTTATCAAATTATATTCGTCGTATTAACAAAAGTTAATGCGCCGTATTTTCGTTATGTTTAAAAATAAATATCGATTTTTGATTCAGAAAGATGCGCCGTATCGACAGAGATCGATACGCCGTATCTGTTTAATAATTCGCAAACTGTTTTTAATTAAAATAATAGATACGCCGTATCTGCGAAAGCAGATGCGTCGTATGGCGTTAACGTTTAGAATTTTTTTTTTATCGAAAACAGATACGCCGTATCTGCTAAAGCAGATGCGTCGTATTACTTTATCGCTTAGAAAAATTTTCTTATTAAAAACAGATACGCCGTATCTTGGGGAAAAGATGCGTCGTATCGAATTAATTAAACGCGTTGTATTTAAAAAAATTAAACGCAATACGCCGTATCTGAGAGATCAGATGCGCCGTATCGTTTGATTTAGCACAGTACAACGATAGCAGAACAGAAAAAATACGAAAAATAAAAACAAAAATTAAACACACAAACGAAAATAAACACACAAAAATAAAAGAAAACAATTAACACACAATACAACAAATATGCAAAATAGTACAATGATGCAATTAATCTAATAAAAAGAAAAAAACTAATTAAAATACTAATTAAATTAACAGATAATAACAATTCACTCCCCGGCAACGGCGCCAAAAACTTGATGGGCGTGCGTTGGAGTAAAGTTTTGGCAGTTTTAATGCCTACTCAAGTTTTAAATTTATATTTAGCCGACTTATCAATAACACACACACTTAACGAGCAGTGTACCCGGTCAGTATGAAGATAATGGTAAGTAGAGTGTCGATCACTAAGAGTGGAACGTATTATCTCGTTATTCTAATCAGTATTTTAATATCCTAACGCAAGGGGGTTTCAGCCTGAGAGACTGGCACGGTTTGTTTGCAATTAAATAATAAAATAAACCAATAGGCACGAATCAGCAAGTAGCACACACGTACACAGATAAATACTTGAGACAATAAGAGGGCTGTCCTTATGATTAAGTAGATTGTCACTTGTTTTATTGATAGCTTTATATGAAGTGTATGTAGTTAACCCTTTCTCGTTGGTCCTAATCTTATCGGCGAGTAAACCCTTAATGATTACTTATGTCTAAAAGTTATTCCTAAGTGATCAATTTAGTAATAACCGTGGGAGCCACATTATGTCCCGCAGTCAAATGCCCGCAAGCCACTAATAAACACAGAGGTTATCAATGCACTAATAAGTAGTAACCAAAGACATCATCATATAAACTTTAATTGATGGGAAAGCAAGTATTAAAGGGAGTGAAATCTTTCGTTGTCACATTACACAAGCCACCAATCCTGATGAATTAAAGTTTGCTAACACAATAAAACAAAACTACTTAATGAATTAAACACATGCAGCACCTTCTTACAGCTCTTGTATCTTTGATTTGGGTGTGTCTTGTGCTGCCTCCTTGACTGAATTCGTCCTTTGTTTCTCCTGTTCGAACTTCGGTTTTAGGTTTTCCGGAACTTCGAACCCTGTAATTCGTCTGGTCTACGGGGTATTTATACTTTCTGTCTGAGGGAAGATGCGGCGCATCTACTAAGTAGATGCGGCGCATGTACTTAACTTCGCGTGGGGTCCAAGATTATAATATTCAGGAATATTCGTACACCGCCAGAAGATGCGGCGTAACTCCATGATTAGATGCGGCGCATGTCCTCTTGTATCTTGGATCGTATCTGGTGATATCTTGATAGAGATGCGGCGCATGTCGAGAGTGAGATGCGGCGCATCTGGAGCAGAATTGACTTGATCTTGTCCATGTCAGTAGACCTTCAACTTTATGCACGTTTTGCTCCATAATTAGTCCAAAATCGCTAAGTTTCACCAAATGCTTATTTTTACCTGAGAATTACAAAAGTAAACGATTAAGTATCAATCCTCATACATAATATAGTAAAACAAGTCAAATTAATAGGATAAATGATAGTAATAAAATGTACTTATTTAAGTTCGTGAGCCCAATCAAGTTTTGTACGTAAAACTCAGGCTCGAGCCTGATTGATAGATGAGCTGCAACTTAGGCTCCAGCTCGAGCTTGTTTAAGCTCGACTCATTTAAGCTTTTTGTTAGGAATATAAATATTCACATGAAAGATTCGGTCACCTCGAGTATGGATTAGCATTAAGTAGCTCGTTGGTTTAATCATATTAGTTTAGATATCGTTTCACCATGGAGTCGGGTCGGGTCTTTACCCACTGTCAGCCCGGTCCATAGCCTACTAGAGGCGTTTTTATGTCTTGTATAAATAGCCCTTCCTACCCATGGGAAGGGTTGGAGCTTTTCATTATTCTTAATCTAATACACATACATTTCTCTCTCTAGAAAACTCCCACTTCTATCTCTCTCTCTCTCTAGAATTCGGCCTAATCACATGATCAAGAGTGTGTTATGATTACGAATATCTTACAATTGGTATCAAGAGCTATGGTTGATTAGCTAGGTTGTATGTACTAGGATTTGTAGCTTGTTCTTGTTAGTTTTTCTTTCTCTTTTTTTTTTTTTTTTTTTTTTTTTTTTTTTTTTTTTTTTTTGTAGCTCGAATTGAAAAGGAAGAAAAAATCACGGGTTAAGCTTTGTTTGTGGTCAAATTGGTTAAAGTCTTGTACTTTTGTGTTTACAAAACTCTCTTAAATCATTTCTTGGTAATTTACTGTGGTTTTGGTGCTTTTCGTGGAAGATTTAAGGGTGTTTCTTGATTGCGATTTGAGTCTCGGTAAATATTTCTTTGTTGCAGTTTGAGTTATTCCAAGATTGCGGTTTGATTTGTAGCAAAAAAGGGTAAAATACCAAACTCAGTGAAAGCGACTCTTCTGTCCTTTGCGTTTTGTTGTCTTGTTGTTGCGGTTTGGTCTTCTGCGTTTTGTATCTAGCTGCGGTTTGGTTCTCTGCGGTTTGCTTCAAGTTGCGTTTTGACCTTGCG
This sequence comes from Artemisia tridentata subsp. tridentata, assembly GCA_021014915.2. NCBI lineage: Eukaryota > Viridiplantae > Streptophyta > Magnoliopsida > Asterales > Asteraceae > Artemisia > Artemisia tridentata. Next base: position 86,680,479 of record CP139504.1, read on the forward strand.
TTTTGCTCAAGAAAATTGCGGTTTGATCCTGCGGTTTGATCTTGCGTTTTGCTCAAGACTATTGCGGTTTGACCTTGCGTTTTGTACTATTTTTCAGGTTGCGGTTTGAGTTTTGCTGTCTGCGATTTGCCACTTGCGGTTTGCTTTAGCTTACTTGCGTTTTGCCTATTGCGGTTTGCTGTTGCGTTTTGCCATACTCTAGACCAATTATCAAGACAAACTAAACATTATGCTGCCAAAATCTTGTCAAAACTTGAGTTTTGAGTATTGAGACTTGCTTAATTCATAAAGTAAACTCAGTTCAACCAAACCAAATCAAAATTAAACAAAAAATCACACAATACAACAAACAATCACCACTCCTAACATACAATCACTAATCATTGTGTAACATTTCGTAATTTCAAGGCCAATACCTAATTCATATTCTATTTCTATTTTCACTTGAGTAAAATTTCATTTTTACTTTTCACCCGATCTAGCGATTTTCGCATTTCTAGCTATTCACGAGCCGTGTTTAGGATTCTGATCCGTTTTCATGTCATAAGTGATTTAATATTCCACCATATACTCCTAGTATTCAAAACTTTTATATTTCACATTTTCTGTTTCGTTTCACGATTTCGTCAAATTTTGGTAACAACTCGCATTTTCATTCTGCGTTTTTGATTTTTAAATTTCGTTTTAACACTCCGGAAAACCCAAGTCTCCCATGAAATATTAATATTAGTCATTTTAACACTTCATAAAAATGTCATATTTAACTTAAAATGACCCAAATTGATGTTTCATATATTTCCCGAGCCTTTCGGAGTGTTAATATGTCTTTAAAGCTTAAACCGCGAGCCGAAAACGCGAATTACGCAGTACCGGGTGACTTAAAAACGTGAATTGTAGGAAAATGTTATAAAAATATTATGAAATTGTCATGAAGTGTTAAAATGACTAATATTAATATTTCATGGGAGACTTGGGTTTTCCGGAGTGTTAAAACGAAATTTAAAAATAAAAAACGCAGAATGAAAACGCGAGTTGTTACCAAAATTTGACGAAATCGTGAAACGAAACAGAAAATGTGAAATATAAAAGTTTTGAATATTAGGAGTATATGATGGAATATTAAATCACTTATGAAATGAAAACGGATCGGAATCCTAAACACGGCACGTGAATAGCTAGAAATGCGAAAATCGCTAGATCGGGTGAAAAGTAAAAATGAAATTTTACTCAAGTGAAAATAGAAATAGAATATGAATTAGGTATTGGCCATGAAATTACGAAATGTTACAGTACGTACCCCTTAAGAGAGCGACGTCTCGGTGCTCAATTCGTCTTAATCGCCGTATGGTTTAACTGTGAAGAGATGGCTTAATTGTGAAGAGATGACGATATAGACAAGTCATCGTCGAGGTTTCCAACGAAAGTTGAATGATTAAAAGCCAAAGTATCAAATATGTTCAATGAGCAAGAGGGAATGGATTGAAGAATTCTAAAAAGTCATCAATTCTTGGAAGCGGATAATAGCACATTACTATTAGCTTATCAAGGTCACGGCGGTCGATACAAATTCGGAAAAGTCCACATAACAAATTATGAGTCGAGAGGAGTTCATAGCCCAAAGAATGATTCGTACGCACGCTATGGTAGATACACATAAGCCCACTCATTTATAATTCGTCACTTACATAAAGAGGCGTCCAATCCATGTAAGGATTTATAAACTTATGGTTCGGCGGTTTATAATTTTCTTATTCAAATGAAGAGGCGTCCCAATCCATTTCAATAAGATGATTATAAATCATCCTACTTATATATTGCTGACACTAAACACAATAAAAACAGCACCAAATGCTATTCTTCAAAATCATAAGAAGTAACGAGAAGAAGAATGAGACGTTAGTCAATCACGTTTCAAAGGTAAGTGTCAAAAGACAACATGATCCGAGGTAACAAATTTAAAGTCATACTCCCATCAACTGGAAGAGTTCAAAACGATGGATTACGAAGCAATATATACGATCTTGAAATATAGTGAAAGGATAGTTTATAAAATAATAATAAAATTGTTTACAAAATGATAGTGAAATAGCAAGTGCAACGGACAGAAGTTGTCGCAACATGTTGATGCAAAATAGTAGATAATTATGGGTTGAATAAATCCCACCACTTGGAGTAAAAATGTTAAAGTCGCGTTCAATTTAATTAATTTGTTTCTAGGTGATGGGTTACGAGGTGATGTAGTGTTCCAAAAGTTTAGGACAATTATTCAAATTCATTTTTCGGAGGTGGATAGTGAGATAATCAAGGGGAATCGATAGACTGAGATGGGTTTTATGTTAAACAATGCTGTATAAGGTCATGAAAAGTTTTTAAATTATCACTCACGATGTTTTGAAAATAAATGAGACCGTTGTGCCACCCACAATGCCTGAGAAAGTTTAAGGGGATCGTAAAAATAAATAAGTATGTATAACAGTTTAGTAATTTTGGTGAAATAGGTACATAACTGGGAGGAGTAGGGTTTGACATGATGCCCTGGAGACTGAGTATATAAAGGGTAAGAATCGGTAAAACATTTATAATGATAAGTAGTCGAGAGTAAACAAAGTGTATATGAATAATCTTTATAAACATAGTATTAATAGTGGTGCTTCGGAAAGTAAGCAGAAATGCTTAGAAAACATGAGTTCACTGGGAGTAAGACAACCAATAGAAATTGATAAACTGCAACATGTCTCGATGTTATATGAAATGATATTTCATACGGTTATGAAAGAGTTTAGAGACCATTGTAATCACGAACAATGTCTGAGAAATAGGAGAGACCATTGTAATCACATACAATGCCTGATAAATAAGAGAGATCATTATAATCACCTATAATGTCTGATAAATAAGAGAGATCATTGTAATCACCTACAATGTCTGATAAATAAGAGAGACCATTGTAATCACATACAATGTCTGATAAATAAGAGAGATCATTGTAATCACCTACAATGTCTGATAAATAAGATAGACCATTGTAATCACATACAATGCCTGATATAACTTGAAGATGTGTATAAATTTCCGGATGGAAATTTACAATGCTCACGAATAGCATATAATACACCAAGGAAGTTTAGTGCACAAAAGCTTACATACATAAGAAGTGATACTTTCGTGGATTATCGGACAAGTTAAGAAATAATTATAGTGCTTCTATAATTATCCTTAGTATAATATAATAAAGATATATACTCAATGGAGTAATAGGAAATTTAGGAAGTAGGCGCGCATGGATATCGGACAAGATGATGGAACTCATGATTTTTGAAAAATAAATGGTTATAGTCTAGGTTTTTTTTAAAAAAGAAAATGACCTAGTTCACTATAACTTATGCTCTGATACCAATCTATAACACCCCCATTTTCAGAACGCAGCGGAATACAACATGGGGTGCTATCTATTAGCCACATAGTACAAGTATAGTAAACGAATTCAAATTGAAATGTTTATAATAAATTTTTCACATTCGATAATATCAGAGTCAAGTAAAAGAGGTCCCAAAAGTTTATTACAACAAAGAGTTCAAGAGCAACATAAGTTTAAAAGTTTTAGATTTTGATCGAATGTGATTTATAAAACATGGGCCATCATTGTCGATATCCATATCCTTATGCCGCCCATCCAAGCATTTACACATCTACGGACCTGAGATAAAACATACTAAAAAGTCAACACAAAGGTTGAGTGAATTCATAGAGTTTTAGAAATAAGCAGTTGATCACAATATAACAGTTTAAGAAACGATGGGCTACGTTGTTATACGCCCATGAAACGTATTATTTCACTAAGCTCATGATATCGATGCCTTGAGAGATATGTATGTAAGTTTGCCCCGGTAGGTGCCTTGCCAAGCACCTAGAGATCTCAAATATAGTGCACATGGTAGCCGCACCCAGCATACCAATGTGGGTAATTCAATCCCAATAGATCTATTCACAATATTCGCGCTCACTCGCAAGTGATTAACGATTCATGATGTGGGGATTTCATGGCAATAGTAATACTTAGTGCCAATAATACATTTAGTTTAGAATACAGTTGTCAAGCAGTTGTGATCATAGTAAAAGTAAGTAGCATGTATCCCCCTCGCGAGGTTTATTAAACATTAAAATGAGTAAAGGCGAGGCTATGAACTCACCAAAATCAAAAGTGAACAATCAAGTGAAGAAGTGAAGAAATAATCCGCAAGAACTCTACGAGCAACCTAGAATATATACGCGTGTCTTAGCTTTTATGTATAATGATACAATCATTATTATATGCTATATAAATTACGATCTCATTTATGCTTGGTACATAAAGTTTAAATAAACATCAAGATTTAGTTTGGTATTTAAAAATGACTTACAAGTATAATTTTTACTTTTCTTACAAAGTTTCAAGTTTTTGGTCCATTTTTATTCTTAAGTCTAAAATAAGTATTAGAGGTCCAATTTAAGTCTAAGGGTCCAATTTAGTCAAAGGGGTCAATTCTTAGTCAAAAGGTTCAGATTATGCCTAAAGGTCCAAATTATATTAGGTGGTTCAAAATGAAACTTAGGGGTCCAAATTCATAAGTTATTAACCTTTTCATAACTTTTAACTCAAAATCTGATGGAATTTTTATAACTTAACCACTTTTAAAAATTCATATCTCTCAAACCGTAAGTTGAAAAATTATGTTCTTTATATCCCCGGAAAGGTATTCGACCATACTAACAATATTTGTGGGGCCCACTAATTTAGAAATTTCGTAACAGTAGTGAAATTATTATTTTTCCCTTACTATCCAGTTCTGAAATCACTAACATCACAACAGTCCCGCGAAAAATACAATATCTTGAATTCTACAAGCCCAATTAATCTCATTCTTGTGGCCACATTTAAGTTGAAATTTTATCTACAACTTTTATGTTTTGAGCAACAGTTGGTCATGTACAAAAAAAATGACTTTTATAGGTTTCAAATCTGTTACTTAGAATATGACATGTTTCACGAAAACATTTTTAGTTTAATCATCGGGTGTCGTCACGGGAATCGCCTCCCGTGGAAATGACCACAAGACATAGATCTAAAACTAAATATTTTTAGTTTATGTCCAAAGTCCACTGATTCATCCAGTTTATTCTGTTTTTACCCCTGATCAGAATAGTGTTTTCATAACAAGTCCTTTTTAGTGTTTTCTTGTAATTTTTAGTATGTACCAAGCATATTCAAGCATCAAGAACTTATATAACATACAAAATACATAAAATAACATGAATCTCAGTATTTAAATGAATAGAAGAAATGAGTGTTGGTTCCTTACAAGGATTGGTGAATGGAAAACAAGATATCAAGGACAAGAACCTCTAATCCTAAATCACCAACTAAACCCAAGCTTCCAAAGCTTTTACCCAAATCAATATGAACCATTTTTAACCTTGTAGAAACACTTCTATTGAGGCTTGTAGGCTGGAGAAAAGAACCCTTAACAACCTTGATGAAGACTTCAAGAAAATACCAAGATTTGATAAGATTTATGTGTTGTTTAAGTGTAGTAAATCAAGAACAAGACTAGGACTTCGAGATCTATAATCTATGATCAATAATTTAGTGAAAATTTAGATGAAATAGGTGATTTAGATCTATTCTTAGTCGTTCATACCAAGAGGGAGAGAAGAAGAAAATGAGTTTTTGGGTGGTGATACAAACTAGGTATGAATGAGTGTGTTTTCTTGAAAATGAAAACAAAATAAAGTGTTGGAGTAAATAAAAAAGGGGTAGGCCGGTTTTTGGGGCTCCCAAGGAGTCTTACCTTTTATTATTTTATAAAATACACAACATGTATATAATGTATTTTATAAAATAATAAAAGGTAAGACTCCTTGGGAGACCCAAAAACCGGCCTACCCCCTTTTTATTTACTCCAACACTTTATTTTGTTTTCATTTTCAAGAAAACACACTCATTCATACCTAGTTTGTATCACCACCCAAAAACTCTTTTTCTTTTTCTTTCCCTCTTGGTATGAACAACCAAGAACAGATCAAAATCACCTATTTCATCTAAATTTTCACTAAATTATTGATCATAGATTATAGATCTCGAAGTCCTAGTCTTGTTCTTGATTTACTACACTTAAACAACACATAAATCTCATCAAATCTTGGTATTTTCTTGAAGTCTTCATCAAGGTTGTTAAGGGTTCTTTTCTCCAGCCTACAAGCCTCAATAGAAGTGTTTCTACAAGGTTAAAAATGGTTCATATTGATTTGAGTAAAAGCTTTGGAAGCTTGGGTTTAGTTGGTGATTTAGGATTAGAGGTTCTTGTCCTTGATATCTTGTTTTCCATTCACCAATCCTTGTAAGGAACCAACACTCATTTCTTCTATTCATTTCACTACTGAGATTCATGTTATTTTATGTATTTTTTATGTTATATAAGTTCTTGATGCTTGAATATGCTTGGTACATACTAAAAATTACAAGAAAACACTAAAAAGGACTTGTTATGAAAACACTATTCTGATCAGGGGTAAAAATGGAATAAACTGGACGAATCAGTGGACTTTGGACCTAAACTAAAAATATTTAGTTGTATATCTATGTCTTGTGGTCATTTCCACGGGAGGCGATTCCCGTGACGACACCCGATGATTAAACTAAAAATTTTTTCGTGAAACATGTCATATTCTGAGTAACAGATTTGAAACCTATAAAAGTCATTTTTTTTGTACATGACTAACTGTTTCTCAAAACATAAAAGTTGTAGATAAAATTTTAACTTAAATGTGGCCACAAGAATGAGATTAATTGGGCTTGTAGAATTCAAGATATTGTATTTTTTGCGGGACTATTGTGATGTTAGTGATTTCAGAACTGGATAGTAAGGGAAAAATAATAATTTCACTACTGTTACGAAATTTCTAAATTAGTGGGCCCTACAAATATTGTTAGTATGGTCGAATACCTTTCTGGGAATATAAAGAACACAATTTTTTGACTTACGGTTTGAGAGATATGAATTTTTAAAAGTGGTTAAGTTATAAAAATTCCATCAGATTTTGAGTTAAAAGTTATGAAAAGGTTAATAACTTATGAATTTGGACCCCTAAGTTTCATTTTGAACCACCTAATATAATTTGGACCTTTAGTCATAATCTGAACCTTTTGACTAAGAATTGACCCCTTTGACTAAATTGGACCCTTAGACTTAAATTGGACCTCTAATACTTATTTTAGACTTAAGAATAAAAATGGACTAAAAACATGAAACTTTGTAAGAAAAGTAAAAATTATACTTGTAAGTCATTTTTAAATACCAAACTAAATCTTGATGTTTATTTAAACTTTATGTACCAAGCATAAATGAGATCGTAATTTATATAGCATATAATAATGATTGTATCATTATACATAAAAGCTAAGACACGCGTATATATTCTAGGTTGCTCGTAGAGTTCTTGCGGATTATTTCTTCAGTTCTTCACTTGATTGTTCACTTTTGATTTCGGTGAGTTCATAGCCTCGCCTTTACTCATTTTAATGTTTTATAAACCTCGCGAGGGAGATACATGCTACTTACTTTTACTATGATCACAACTGCTTGACAACTGTATTCTAAACTAAATGTATTATTGGCACTAAGTACTACTATTGCCATGAAGTCCCCACATCATGAATCGTTAATCACTTGCGAGTGAGCGCGAATATTGTGAATAGATCTATTGGGATTGAATTACCCACATTGGTATGCTGGGTGCAGCTACCATGTGCACTATATTTGAGGTCTCTAGGTGCTTGGCAAGGCACCTACCGGGGCAAACTTACATACATATCTCTCAAGGCATCGATATCATGAGCTTAGTGAAATAATACGTTTCATGGGCATATAACAACGTAGCCCATCGTTTCTTAAACTGTTATATTGTGATCAACTGCTTATTTCTAAAACTCTATGAATTCACTCAACCTTTGTGTTGACTTTTTAGCATGTTTTATCTCAGGTCCGTAGATGTGTAAATGCTTGGATGGGCGGCGTAAGGATATGGATATCGAAAATGATGGCCCATGTTTTATAAATCACATTCGATCAAAATCTAAAACTTTTAAACTTATGTTGCTCTTGAACTCTTTGTTGTAATAAACTTTTGGGACCTCTTTTACTTGACTCTGATATTATCGAATGTGAAAAATTTATTATAAACGTTTCAATTTGAATTCGTTTACTATACTTGTATTATGTGGCTAATAGACAGCACCCCATGTTGTATTCCGATGCGTTCTGAGAATGGGGGTGTTATACATTGTACCGATCCAACAATTATCATAACACGTCCAATTTATCATTATCTCACGGTTTCTTCTTGATTTTGTAAAATCCCGCGAAAGAAACGATTTCTCGGTTTAAATCATAGATTTGTAAAATCCCGTACACGTTTACACCATGTATACTAATTCAGATTCTTTCATATCTGAGGTACTCAAATTGTACGACACGAACGATAAACATAAGACTTCCAACCCTGTACAACAAATAAACGTGATTGATTCTGATAATGCTAACATGGAATCGTCGTGCTCGAATTCTCAAGAGAAAGCGTTTCATCAGCCACTAAAATTTCCTGATAATACAAAGGAAAGTTGCATAGAATGTTTTCGACTACTTCACTCACATCTCAAGGTTCTCTTTGAACGACCTGGATACTTGGGAGGATACAAACGTGCATTCACATCACTCTTTGGTCAAGATGTTCAGACTTTCACAGCCAAAATGATACTGTATTTAGATCAACTTGAACAACAACTTGACAAAGGAGAACTTTCTGAAGGCAGATCCATGGCTGCCTTTTGTGTGATCAACAACCAACTCCAAGTGTTCATTGATTCGCAATTCACTGAGGATTATGATTATGACAGTCAAATGATGAAAAAGTGTTTTGCTAATTACGCTGGAATCGAGGTTGACATGTTCAGAGTTACACTACTCCAACTCATGAGTAATGTTAAGGAGTTCATTAATGAAAGGGCGCAACATCAACAATGCAGTGACACTATGTTTGATAAGCAGGATACAAACGACAGTTCTGGGACTTATACCACACTTGACATGGATACAGATCACAGACCAGAAAATGACCAAGTTCCATCTGCTGAGGTACATGTCACTGATCAACACAATGTGCTCCCTAATGAACGACTGCATACTGATCAAGTTATGCCCACTTATGACACATATTTGTTGGAAAAGACTGATAGCAATACCATTTCTAATTCAACAAATATGAATCATAAAGGGGGAGAAAGTGATCAGGATGATGCTGAACATGATGATGAGTCAAGTTCTTTGTTTACGGCTGAGACTTTTAAATCAAATGATGTGGTTGATAAAGAAGTTTTTAATGAACTTTCAAACAGATTTTTACAGCTTGAAAAACATTGTATTTCACTTGAAATTGAAATGAAACAAAAGGAAGAAAGTTTTCAAACTAACCTACCATGTAAAAATCCGGAACTCCCTTATTTTCGTGAATTCTTTATGATAAATGATTTGAAAGCTCAGCTAGAAGCCAAAAACTTAACGATCAACAACATGAAAAAATGTATTACTGAGATGTGTGATATGTGTAATGAAGATAAGGCTAAACATGACAGTGATGTTATTGCAACAAAAAATACTGAATTGGAACATAAAGTGGCTAAATTACTTAATGAAAATGAGACTTTGAAAAAGCATTGTAAAAACCTGAGTGATTCCATTAAAGAAACAAGAACTAAGACTACAGAACAAACAACTTCTTTGATTGCAAAAAATGATGAATTCAAAGCTCAACTTCAGGAAAAGGGTTTTACAATTGCTGCATTAAAAAACGAGTTAAGAAAATTAACAGAAAATCATGTGAATACTAAGTTTGCAAAACCATCAATCTTGGGGAAACCAGTTTCATAACCATTTAGAAACCAATCAGTTGTTAGACAACCGACTGCGTTTAGATCTGAACGACCAAAATTTTCAAAACCACGGTTTGCCTCCCAAGTTGATGCGAAATAAGTTTTGTCAAAACCAGTCACTTCACAGTCTAGACCTAATGAAAAAGAATATGCTTTTACAAAACCTCATCATATGAGTGCTTCTAGTTCTTCTAGGATTAGTTCAAAGCACGTGTCATTTGTGACACCAAAAGAACATGTTAGACATAAAGACATTGTTCAGAATCAAAACCTAGTGGATGCTAAAAAAAACACACATGAAAAGACTAGGAATTTGCCTGTTTCTAAGAGTAGTTGCGTGTCGATTAAAGCAATTCCCGTAGCAGATCACTCTAAGAATCCTAGATCTTTTTCTGAATCCAAACACTTTGTTTGCTCGACTTGTCAGAAATGTGTTTTTAATGCAAATCATGATGATTGTGTAACAAAATTCTTGAAGAAAGTGAATGCTCGTGCTAAGGTTCAATCCCCTAAGACTAGAAACAACAACAAGCCCGTAGGACCAAAGAGTTATACTCAGAAACCTGGTAGGCAGATTGCTGTAGGACAAAGGTTTTCTCTCAACATGTCTTCCACTGTGCATGAGAAACCAAACACTCCTAGATCTTGTCTTAGGTGGATACCGACGGGTAGAATTTTTAAGATTGCTGGTCTTAGATGGATACCTACTAGGAAGATGTTCACTGATTGCACAACCAAGGTTCACAGTGAAACCCCAAATGGTTTAGATGCTGATATCACTAACCCATATAAATGTGAAAAAACTCTTAATGTTAGTGCAGGTAGTCTTCACTTAAGTGCAAGTACATCGTTCACTCCTATTAAGGAAAGACTCAGAGTTTGGTTTCCGAAAAGACTGATATCTAATAAATTAGGGGTTCAAGAAACTCAAAATTGATGAACATGAACGATGACGTTTGAACACATCAGTTCAAGCCTCATTTTTCAACGACAATGACGTTTGAACACTGCAGTTCAAGCCTCGGGCCTCAATGTCAACATAATGGCGTCTGCTGAAAACACTCCAGGCCCCGTTCCTCAAAGAAAAGAAAGGCGTACGCTTGAGTGCGCTTTATCTTCGGAAGAAGAGAAATCTTCTTGTTTCTGACTATTCTCATCAACAAGCTTCATACTTGTTCCATGCTCGTTCAGTCATCAAGTGGATCTACTTTCATTAGATTGTATTTTTATTCACTCGATCAAAAATGGCAACCTCAAATGCAATTTTTGAGGGGGAGAAGTGTGAACAGTGGATCGACGTACATTTGATTGTATGTTCACTCACTTGTTGGGCATGTGACTCTAATTGTGACTACGAAGTTGATCAGGTATCACTTATTTGAGATTGAAGTTGACTTTCACAAAGGCGTGATCTTATTTTATCTTGAAGTCGGGGTTGGTTGGATGCATGACTTTCAATGATAACTTGCTCGTGCTTAAGATTTAAGTTGAAGACTTAGTTTATCTAGTTACCAGCAGTCGGGGTAAATGTTTGAAGACCTAGTTAACTATCACTTAAAGGAGTTATGTTGTAGTACTCAGTGTCACACACCGATGACGTTGTGGATAATCACAAGAGGTGTTAATGTCTCATACTTTGGTTGGGTATTGAGTACTTAGAGATTTGCTTGGAGCATAAATTCTCTACACCGTTCTTCCAACATTAGTGCAAGCTTAAGTCACGAGAACGGGGAATTCTACTTTAGTTTCAAGTTTGGTATATCGGGTTTGCTCCATCAGTTATCACTTCAAATAGCCTACTTAAGGGTTGGTAAAGATAGTCAGAGAGAGTTTCGGTAGCGGTTGATTCTCACTTGATACATTTGAGCCAATTTTGTTCTTCTCACAAGATTTCAAGTATATGTGCGTAAAATGTGTTGCTGATTCTGAGGTACCAAAACCAGCAAGAGGGAAGGAGACATACATCTAAACGCACAACGAGCACACGTGATGAACTTTATACTTCTTCTTAATTGAAGTTATTCCGGGAAGACAAATGTCATAACCGCAGAGAAAATTAGTGTTTTAACTCGTGGCTTTTGGTGTATTATTCCAACTACGTGGGGGAAGAGATGTAAGAAACAGTTTCTGATGATTAAAGAGGTACACAATTGTATGATGATTCCTCAGGTTAGTCGGTATCCTACAGAAGTAAATGTGTTCATCCGGGACTTACTTGATTTTTACGGTACTGTCTTGGTGTTATCATTTCGACTACATACGGGATAAATTGCTTACACTCGGGACTTAGTTGACTTTGGTGTAACAATTCTCATCTGCAATTTCCTGAAAGGAGAAAAGTGCAATTCCGAGTCTTAATTGATTTTGATGTTACGTTTTCAACTTCATTAATGGGATTGAGTGTGTACTTCGGGTTTTTGAGCTTCATATAATGAGACTGATTGCATCACTTCAACTACTTGGGGGAAGTGGCCTCTTGATACTTTTGGTATGCATTACTTCAGCCTTCAGCGGAAAGAAATATGAGAAGAATTACTCAAGTGTGAGATGATACGTTGCTGATCTATTTGATGATCCCCCGAACGGATAATCACGATGATTATTCTTAAAAGGAGCAGCAATATTTGATGTGGTTTGCTACGGATTTTGCTGTGAACTTAACTAATGTAAGCTTGAAAGAGAGCTTTGAAACTGCTCAAAAAGTAGATTGTCGGTTTGGGGGGAAGCTATCAAAGCTTCACATTGAGAAGGCTCAAGTTCAGACGATTATTCAGGAGCATCGAAAGCTTTGGTGGTGAAAGTTTAAGAGATGTTGACTACAGACTTCTACAACGTACAAAACGATATTCTTATTTCGGTATTCATGTCAACATCTTCTTAAATTCAATAATATATTTTGTACATATCTTAAACCAAAATGTAAATAGAAAAATATAAAACCAACAAAAACCATTAAAAAAATAATAAAATTAAAATAAAATAAAATATATATATATATATTTATTAGACTTCATATATATATATATATATATATATATATATATATATATATATATATATATATATATATATATATATATATATATACTAGACTTCATGGCCCGTCCGATGGGCGGGCATGACTTGTGATTATCGTTGAAAAAACTAAGTTGGCACAAATTAAAGATATAGACATTCTACATTATATATTGAATGGATTAAGAACAAAAAGAAATATACATTTATCGAATATGAGAGAATATATGAAGCTTGACAACCTTCTTGTTTACATACTTATTTACATGAATATTGCATTCGCTAAATCAAAGATGGGCCAATATGCCTGATTGACACCTTCATTCAAGAATCTTAACAGACGGCACATTTCATTGAAGCACCTGACTTTGACCTGTTACTCCAACATTTATAACTTCAGTTAGCCAAAATAATAGAATATATTATAAGTTAGACACCATAGACTCATTAATAACATACATTAATATTTAAATGTAATGCACAAATGCGTACATTTAATTCAGCCCCATTTGGCTCATGTTCACTTATGGAAGATTAGGACCCATTTCATTGCCCAAACATACCCATTTCAGCCCATTTCAACACCAGATTCAGCCCCCATTTCAGCACCCAAATGCACCCATCGCAGCCCCATTTCAGGCCCTAATCCCACACCAATTTCAGCCCCAAAACTGACCCATTTTAGCCCCAATTTCAGTCCCGAAACACACCCATTTCAGTCCCATTTCATCACACAAACCCACCCATTTCAGCCACCACACAAACCCACTTAAGCCACCATTTTAGCTCTCAAATGCAGCCATCTCACCCCCAAAACTTAAAATTACGATGATAAAAGTAATAAAATTCTGAGTAGCTAATCCAAAATAGCTTATTGATGAACTCAAATAAGTACATTTTATTACCATCATTTATCATATTTATTTGACTTGTTTTATTATGTTATCTGTGAGAATTGATACGTTAATGTTTACTTTTGTAATTCTCAGGTAAAAACAAGTATTATGTGAAACTTGGTGATTTTGGACTAATTATGGAGCAAAACAAGCAAGAAATTAAGAGTCTACTGAAATGTACAAGATCAAGACATTCTGCTCCAGATACGCCGCATCTTACTTATTACATACGGCGCATCACTATCAAGATTTCACAAGATATTATCCAAGACGGCAAAGGACATGCACCACATCTAAGAATGGAGTTACGCCGCATCTTCTGGCGGTGTACGAATATTCCTGAATATATTAATCTTGGACCCCACGCGAAGTTAAGTCAATGCGCCACATCTACTTATTCAATGCGCCACATCTTACCTCAGATAGAAACTATAAATACCCCAAGGCCAGACGAATTTCAGAGCCTAATACCGAAGAAGACCGAAGACCACAGAAGCCCTAAGCCGAATTCAGACGAAGTAGCAACACAAGACACACCTTGAATGAAGATACAAGAGCTGTAAGAAGGTCCTGCATGTATTTAATTCATTAAGTAGTTTTGTTTTATTGTATTAGTACACTTTAATTGGTCAGGATTGATGGGCTTGTGATCATGGATTTAACCATGCACTTCGACTCCCCTTAAAATTGCTTTCCCATTAATTAAAGTTTATATGTTGATGTCTTTGGTGACTTTTATTAGTGCATTGATAACCTCTGTGTCTAGCTGAGCATTGCTTGGGTCGCCATGCCCCTTCCTCGCCTATTTATTAGATCGCCTATGCATTCTATCGTCTGTAGAAAAGTAGGAAGAAAGATAAATGGGATAGTCATAAGTAATCATTAAGGGTTTACTCTCCGATAAGATTAGAACCAACGAGAAAGGACTTAATCTCGGTGCGTTGCATCGAACTATACACTTCATATAAAACTAGCAATAAAACAAGTGACAAGCTACTTAACTATCAGGACAGGTCTTCTTATTGTCTCAAGTATCTATCTGTGTACGTGTGTGCTACTCGCTGATTCGTGCTTATTAGTTTAGTTTATTATTTAATCACAACCAAACCGTGCCAGTCTCTCAGGCTGAAACCCCCTTGCGTTAGATTAGGCTGTATAGCTAACTTAAGATATTAAAATACTGATTAGGATAACTAGATAATACGTTCCACTCTTAGTGATCGACACTCTACTTACCATTATATTCATACTGACCGGGTACACTGCTCGTTAAAGTGTGTGTGTTATTGATAAGTCGGCTAAATATAAATTTAAAACTTGAATACTGCTAAAACCACAACGACATACCGTGGGTATAAATTAGAGCATACGCACACGCGCATCACTTATAAAGACCTAACATATTGTCCACAATAGCTATTGTGAGTCTGTGAGACTGTGACCAATAACTAAATCGATCACATCCGCTAAATCACATATAAATCGTATCCAATAGTCACACCATTTTCATGTATCATAAAGTTGAGTATATATTTCGATGCTAATATAAGACGCTTAATTATGCATATTACTTATGTTACTACGGTGTAACATTTTAGTAAATTTATGCTAAAAAGTGTGAACGCCTAATACAATAAAGTAATCTTTTATATAATGAGCAAGACAAGCAGAAGGATAATCTTTTATGCTGACATGTCACAGTTTAGAATAAACTATTTTTTCTCTAGAAGATCCTTCTCCACCTCATCTTTCTTCCTTCTCAAAATAAATGGCCTTATAACCTGGAGTTTGTAGTATAGAGAAATCATTTATAACAGAATTGACAAAATCTAATTATTTGAGAAAACTAATACGTAAAGACACGTATTGTATGACCGGAGTAAAAGTCTTCCAAACATAGGTTAAAGCATAGGATTTAATTAGGTAGATCGCATATTGTCCTTTGCTAATAGGTTCTATGCTGCGAGTATGAAAGTGAATATCCAAAGCAGATTATTTAACCTCCAGTAATTGAATTCATAAACATCATGGATCAAAAAGTAATTATTGCGACTTCAAATCACGATAGTAGGATAATTAGTTTTAAACCCCAAAAGACCTACCTGGTGTAGGCGGCGAACGATCAACAGTTCTTCCTCATCTGTAAGTGACACATCACATTTATCTGCAAATGGTGCATTGAACCGCTCCTCAAAATTCTCAACCGAATTAAAAATTGTTGGAAGAAGAAAATTTAGTAAGGCCCAAAGTTCTTGTAAACTATTCTGAATGGGGGTGCCAGTTAAAAGAAGTCTCCTTCGAATCTGATAGCTGCAAAATAACATTTAATAATATGGTAAATAGAGGTATCAGTATGGGTAGGACCGTAGGAGGCAGGTTGGATAATGGGTCAGAACGGGTAAATTTTGCACGGGTCAACTTGGGTTGAGTAAAGAACTTTTTGTCAACTAATGATTGTTTATAAGATATTATAGTATGTCAAGTATGATCACAAAGAATATACAATTATTTAGTTTGTCAGTTATAGGATTTAGGAAAGTTATGCATTGAATATACACTTTCAACGACTTTCAACTAAATTTCCCTTCTGATAACTCTTTTTGCATTGCCTTTCTCTCCTCACGACGTCCATCATATAGATAAGGAACAATACTGGTGGAAAAACAAAATCAGTATGAAGTTATATGACAAAAGCCATATGTTTCAGGCTGCACACATATGTTGCCTTACCTGGGAGTCCACGTTGAAAATTCATTAATCCAGTTTGGTAGTACAGCTTTTGGGGCCACAATTAAGTGGGGCCCAGTCATGCCCTTGTTTTCCATGAGAAACGCTATCAAGGAGATGGTTTGAATTGTCTTGCCCAATCCTATTTCATCAGCCAATATTCCGTTGAGATTGTTACTGAACAACGACATCATCCACTGAAGCCCTTCTAACTGGTACGGTCTCAGTTCACCACCTTGAAGCATCGATGGCTGCTCTGTTACCTGCAGGAATTAACGAATAAAAAAGATGTCGTAACTTTTCTACACATGGATTCCTCAAAATACATATTGTTATAATTTTGTCATTAGTCACTGCTAAGGGTGTTTAGATGTGCACTTTGAGTCTGATTATGATTTATTGAATATTCAGAATCAGATCATAATCAGTAACACACTTACTGCAGAAGATGGTGCTTCAATGTGTTGTGTAATAACTACAAATTCTGATAAATTAACTAATAGGTGAATGAGCAAAAAAGACATTCTCAAATACTATTACTTCAAGTCACAATATCGCTAATCTATTTCATGACGCACATCCAAACACCCTAAATGATTCTACTGGAACACTGGCAGTGTAGAACATAAGATAGGCAATCATCGTACCTTCTCTTGAATTGAATGGATGACTGAATTATATTGCCGTTGGCCTTCAAGTAAGGCTGACGTCTTTACTCCATCATCAAGTTTGGCCTCGATCAAATCATCAACTTCATCAAGAACTGACTCTTCAAGAATTTTCATCTTTGTAGCGGGCGTCTGGTGCACTTCGGTTTGTGGGCCACTTAGAGGTTCAATACCATCATGCTCGGCGTCTTTTTGACGTCTCATAGTAGCTCCTAAACAGACAAGAAGATCATTCATTTTCCCTAAAAGCATTGTTAACCGTTCATTCTTGCTTTCCTCAACCATTCTCAAGTAAGCTTCCTGGTCATCTGATTTTAAAGCTTGGAACCTCAATTTTTCTTGCCTAGTAGCACGTTGCCTTTGTCTTCCATGCCAAGCCTAATTGCCACAAAACATAACATTTAAAATTACTGAAGCATAATTTTCAAAAAACAAAAAGTCTCACATTCTTATATGTTATGTTTATGTGTATACACATTAATTTTTTAAGTATGTGTGTACAACTTATGTACAAACACACACATAAATATAGAGAAAAATAGATTTGCATACCTGAACAGCATCATTTTGTTGCTTCCGACACTTCTGAAAGGCCAGGACTTGCAACTGGAGTTCCCGTATTCCATTAAGTATTTCTGTAAAGAATTTCCTCTTCCTAGATTCTACTCTGTTGGTTTCTTACTCCTCTAATTTTGTTAGTCTCTGCAGCAAGTGATAATTGATTGAGAAAATACTAAAAAGAGAACACAAAAATGCCATCCCAAATTTGAGGGATGGAAAATAAAGAAAGAGTATAAGTAGAAAATTGCCTCTCGTTTCTTCTTTAGATGGTTGTCCGAGTCAACAGAAAAAGCATCTCCCACACCATATGGATGACGAGAGAGCCGCATCATGCCCTAATCAAAGAGTTGCTTCGCCGGATTCACAGAATTGCACAACATGTATTCTGAGCTCACCTGTGACCTGACTTTTCTTTGCAACTCTGCTAGCTGAAATATAGATATATCAAAAGAATGAAAGAGTTTCACTGAGCAATATAATACATTTAACTATAGATTACAATCAAAACATGATATGTATCTAGAGCTAAAACTAAATGTTATTTTCTGTAAAACTGTGTAAGTATTAATATAGTTAGTGTCCCAAAATTTTGGTTGCTTTTAGTTTATCTCATGCAAAATGATCTGCTTCTAATTATTTGATGTTATATGGATAACGTAATATGTTTGGAATAATCAGGATTTATGACAACAGCTAGAGATGAAGGTCCCAGTGTATAACATACACACTATAGACTACTTCTACTTAAATCATAAGAACTCACACTAATATCACAATAGAAATGTTAAACCTGAACCACGTTTAACATTATGAATATCTTACGAATAGGCGAGAAAATAAAACTGATTTCGGGTTTAAGAATAAAGTATACCTCTTATTCAGCTTTTACTTTGACCCACTTACCCCTTTCACATATTTATTATTACCCATTTGACCCATTTTAGATGAGCATTGCCCAAATCAGTTTCCTCTGCAATCCTGAAGTGGGACATGAGTGATATGCCTAAGAGATCCTAGTGATCGTTCCTGGTATTATGCAACACTAAATAGAAACATTACCCAATCTGTTATGAAGTACTTCTATCCAACTTAGTAGCTTCTTCCCATGTGTCACCATAAAACATATTGTGGCCACCAACTATAATCACCACCTGCCAAAAGTTACACTATCGTATCACATTACCCCTGCCAAAAGTGAAGTGAAAAATGGTTTCATGTCAAACCGACACACTTACTCAGCATCTTCAATGACCACGGTCCATCTAACTTTATGCCCTTTTCCATAATTAACAGGAACATCCCAAATTCCCACTACTGTACCAATCACGTATGGAAAAAAAATAAAATAATATGACAGACATTAATAAATTGTAAGTTGTATTTTGTGTGTAGATAATATGTTAAAAGTGTTACATACCAACTGCCTGATTATTAGCGTATGGTCTTTGTTCGTCCAATATGATTGGGAATGGTTTGTTGATGAACCCACACACGTTATCATCCCACTGATCAATACGTGTGAGGTTTATAGTCCAACTTCCTAATTATCAGCTATTTGACATTACACATGCTTGCTACACAATAAAAAAAAATTAAAATGTGTAAGATATTAAGCATTAGATGCAGAGAATATCATCATTTGTCAAAAGCGTATGTGTGGATTGTACTTGTTGTTGAGCTGCACTTGTATGTTCAAGCAATCCCGTCAGAAATGAAGCATCAACTTCATCAAACATGGCCTTGCACAATAGAACTCTCCATACTCGACCTCATTCTGCAAGATAGATGGCAGACTCAACTCTTCGGATCAGATCAGATCATCTTATGATTAGGAAAATGTGTGCCCAAACATTGCAAATGCTACCTTAACATGGCATACGAATACTTAATTATAAACAAACCTTTGAATTTTCTTTTCATTATGAATATCTTACAAATAGGCGAGAAAATAAAACTGATTTCGGGTTTAAGAATAAAGTATACCGCTTGTTCAGCTTTTACTTTGACCCACTTACCCCTTTCACATATTTCTTATTACCCATTTGACCCATTTTAGATGAGCATTGCCAAAATCAGGCCATTTATATGTAAATGGGTATAAAGTGCTTTCTTTCAAAAAAAGCATAGGCACAATAAAATTGTACTCTGTTTGTTTTATAGATGCAACCTGAATCGAAATCTAGTAAGAACGATCCCCTAGCTGTTCCTGAATGAATAGACACCAAAGTCATTACTATAAGGTATGTAAACGTTATGGCTTCACGATTCTCACTATTTAAAAGCACGTACAATATAATTCCCTTTATGGACAAAGTTCCAAGAGGGTACCATGTTTCACTTGGGAAAACCAAACTTCTCGACAACGAAAATTGCTTAAAATTAGAAGAGTGGTGTTCCAAATTTGCAATCTTCACGACATCTACTAAAGTTTCTTCTGCAAGCTCGATGATGACGTATTTATCCACAACAGAACATGTGTTTCTCAAGTACTTGTCATGGTCTAAATACAAGATTTTGCTTGCTACATTTGCTTCCTTATTATGAGCCACAACTTTAACACCTTTGAACAAACCTGAGCAGACCCAAGCCCATTCCATGGAAGTTGCATGGTTAGGAGCTCCAATATTAATCACGCCAAAACTGTACACATCCTATTTTTCATATGCAGGTTCCCCTCGAAGGACTTCTGGGATTAAATAACTTCAAACCATTCTTGTTATGTTTTTATTAATTTAAAATCAGATAAGCAGTTTATCATGCTGCTCACAACAATTTATCAAAATAGCAATCCAAACAGGAACATCTTACCCAAGTATAAGAGATTCTCACAGTTTTTCCACAAAAAATAAGACATGTCGAATCATTATCTGGAAGGTTTCCTTTAGTTGTCAAATTAATCTGAGACGTCGTAGATGCAATAAACTCCTTAAAACGTGCAAGTTGTGTTGCAAATCTCTTACATGCAATTTCATAGAAGATATAAAACATAAAGTTACCTCATTAGATGTTCCATTTATACACTGGAGCATATATATCATGAACACTTCAATCATGGCAGCCATTCTTAAAACCCTAAAAAGATTTTGGAAGAAATAGAGATATATTAGAGACTATGATTAATAATCAAAATCTGAATTCCTTCTTAGAAAAACATATATTTGATTTAGGGTTTTGTAAAAAAAACATAAATGTATAAAGAGAGAAAGTGAGTGAGGTGAACCTGTGTGAATGGAGCATGATTGTAGTCGCGTGATTTCAGAAGCATCATGGATTCCACTACACCTGCTGATCCCCTCCTCTTACCATTTTTTTGTTAACCACAACACAACTTTTATAAAAAACATAAGAGTTGTTATTTAATTAGAAGAATGCATAATTTTAAGTAATAGATCAAAGAAACATTACACGGCATGTCATGCGTTCATGGTTGTAAACCTGTGATGAAGAAAACACAAAAATGTAAACCGAACATTTGAAGAGAAGAGGAAAATAAGGATATTAGGGTTTTTGAGAAAAAATATATTATGAATGAAGTGCAGATTTTTTTACGTATATGCTTTTAGGGTTAACTAAGTTGTAGGGATTCTCCTACTTATCTCATATAATTGGTTGCTAAGCTTTATAGATTTTGAGTTGCAAGATATAATTCAAAACATGTGTGGGTCTAGTGGTTATCATGTTTGTTAATATTACCAACGCCCTAGGTTCGAATCTCGCAAATGGCAGATTTTTAAAATAATTTTCGAATTTTTTTTAAAAAAATTTTGCTTAGGTGGCAATTTTTTTTTAAAAAAAAATCTTGCTTAGGTGGCAAAAAAATTCGAAATTTTAATGAAATCTTGCTTATTTGGCATTATGACATGGCATTACTGGGTAATCAAGCATTTGATGACGTCATACGCATCTTGTTATATATAATATGTATATATATATATATATATATATATATATATATATATATATATATATATATATATAAGAAAAATCAGAAAAATAGAAAATTCCAAAAATAGTTTTTCAAGGCATGTCTTCTGGTATCGATAACATTTACAGTCCTACAAATGTCATTCAACAATGACACGGGTCTTTAAATGAAGTTCGAGCAGAAGTTCAAATTGTTTCTCAAAACATGCCTAAATGGCTTGCTATTATTTCAGATACGCAACCCGTTTTTCAAAATGAGGAAAGCACGTAGCCAAAAAGATGGCTGTTCCTAACAACGGGTGATTAAGTTCTCCAGGGCATGGATTACTTTACATCCGTGCACCCTCGATCTAGTGTACGCTTCAGTGCATTATTTCATGATTAAGAAGAGAAGTCTTCTTTGTATACAAATATTCCTTCTATGATTCTTCTGAAAATTATTTGTGAGACACATGGTGGTAACGTGTTGTTTGAAATTCTTTCATACTTGGATTGTTCATAAAATTTGTCACTCAATCAATGACTACAGCTTGTTAACTCGAATACGGGTCATTGATTGAGGGGGAGAGTGATTTCAAATTTTATATCATCAAACGGGTTTCTTGGTTATCTCATAATTGTTAGAAAAGGTTTTTGTAGTTAAAGGGGTATTAGTTGAAGAGGACCTTACTAAGCTTTATCTCAAATGGTCAAATGTGTTAGTTGTTAGAAAGATTAGGGCATTATGTGCAATTTGCTTATAGTTTCCAAGCTTTATGTAACTAGAGGGTTCATTTGTGTCACTTTGGAATCCTCGTTTAATCCCCTAAATACTTTAAAACTCAAAATCTAAAAGAAGTTAGAAAACCCATTGTGTTTGATGTTCTTGAATACTCCACAGGCATTTGTATGATCTGATTGAATGAGTTTTGAATGTTGATTGACTTTTGTTAGTTGATAGCGGTTTAATTGTTGTTGACGTATTGCTTGTGCACTCAGGATATGCTTAGGTATGTATCTATCGTGTTAGAATCTTGTTTATAAGATCCTGAGTTGAATGTTGAAATATGAGTGAATTGCCATGTTCATGATTGCTGCTTGCTCTTCATGCTAGATAGCGGTTTGAAAATTTTCCTGATTGTGGTTTGATCATGACATGAATATGATTTTATGAGTAGGCGAACCGCTGCGTGGTAGCGGTTAATGTAGAGATAATCTGTACGTATGTCCATCTTTGTGGATATTCCTATGTAGATTCCATGGCTGATGTGAATATGCCTGCTCCCGCTCTAACCACTTGATCAGATATTCAAACTCCATTGACTGGCTCTGAATTCACCACAACAACAACATCGGCAGCAACAACAACAACAACACCTTCACCACCACCACCACCTTCACTTCAACAAAGCATTACTAATTCTGGTCTCGCCGAGTGGGGATCTAAAATACTTGGGAAGTTTTGTTGGTGGATGGATAATTGATGTTGACTACTGACTCCCTCAGAGAAGCGAATGATCACATCATCTGTGCGTAAAGGTCAACATCATTTGTGTCATAACAGTTATCTTGTACATCATAAGTAGTGAATATACAATTGTTGTTATGTGTCAGTGAATGATTGTTTTAATTCAAAATCTTTCAAACCTATCATACCTGACACTAACATTCTCCCTCATAGATTGAGGGGGAGCATTAGTATGTTCCATTATCAGCACATATTAAACCTGACCACATTTTCTCCCATATTTTCTAAACTTATTTAAGTCAATTAGGATCACAAAATCTGAGAGGATTTGTAATACACTCTGAAGGATGTTAGTCCTTTATAACTTGTGTATATGATACTTTGAGTGAATATGATTAAGTATGCGGAATCTACTTAACCACACTTAGAAGGATATTGTTATTGGAAATGGAACAGTGGTGGTTATTGAATTTGATAATGAACACAGAATGTTTAACACCAAACGATTCAATATTATTGAGAATAATACGAGTGATCTTCACTATCACTAGGGTTACAAACCTTGAATCTTTGTTACAAAGAAAACTATTTATGTTATGTTCAACACAATGTATGTTTTCTTAGCTTTCAACTAGTCACTGGTCTAGACTTTATTAATCTCTATTAAGCACACTTAATATCTAAGATAAGATCTCCCTTTTATAGTCCAAAGGAGATCTTTACAATATTGATAAGTCTTGTCGAACTACTTGCATGTTATGTGTGTCAGTCCCTAAGATACAACTTGTTCTGTGTATTCAACATGTTGACTGAACACATATCTAAGATATTATCTACCGTATATATTTAACTTTTATACACAAATATCTTATACATACTTATCCATCCAGTAGTAGTATACGCGACACTTATCCATTCAGCAGTAGGATGAGTCACTCCAACAGCAGTATGTGATACACTAGCAGTAGTATCCTTGCGGCAGTAGAAACTCTACCACTAGCAGTAGAATCAAATATACTAGCAGTAGTATCAACACTTAGTGTATTTCCTTGAGCAGTACTAACCTTGTGAACATTTAATTCCCAATACTAATCTTCAGAACATTTAATTCCCAACAATCCTCCCCTAAACTAGTGATTTATCCCAAATCATCAAGTTTCTTATGAATTAAATGAGGATTGTGAAGATCTTTCAAACACTACATAGTCAGACTCTTGATCTGAGCTTTCCTTTGTTCTGATAGATTAACTATCTTTCTGACTAACTCATCTGCCATCTGTGAATCGCTATCATCCATTTTCTTTGTCTTTAACACTAGCACTACCTTGCTTAGGCTCCAATTATTGCCTAAAAGATGGTGCAATTTCCTTGGAGCCTGATATTATATTCCCTGTAATTGCTCTAAGAAGTCAAATCATCTCTCAGCAAGCCATGCAAGTGATGAACAAACGTAGTGAACTGAAATTGAAACTGAAAGAACTTAGAAAGAACTTTCTCCATTTGAATATCTTCATCCCTTCTGAATTGCTTCATCCCTTCTGAATATATATAATACTCCAGAATCTTGTCCAAATTTCCAATATGATCTCAAGACAGAGCTTTATCATTTTAAGTCAAAGATGTCCGAACATGAAGAAGAGAGATGAAAGAGCTTATTTCCAGCATCCATCAACTTATTCTGAAGCTTGTTCTTCCTCCCCTGATTGTGAGCATACACATCCACAATCTTTCATCCTCTGATAATCTTCCTCCCCAATATTTGGTTAATCTTCCTCCCCTGTTTGGAAGATCTCTCACCATCATCTGAGCTTGACTCCTTTATCAGACAATGTTGTACATAAAGCCATCAGTTCCTTAAATTTCAATCTGCTGCCCTCATCACTTCCAGGTGTGTTAACTCCTGTGAGAGGTGAATCATGGGGCAATAACTCATAATCCATCATTAGATGGGTTTCTGAGCCATTATGAATCCAAAAGGTTTTAAGAAATTTTTGACTTAGCAGTATGAACTTGATTTTAATGAAAAACTAACTGCTAACAACCATTTTGAAGGGATTAAGTGTAGTAACAGACACTTAATCAAGATTTCGGTTTAAATTAACCTCTGGTTGTGTGAGAACCAATGTTTTCAGTTATAAATAACTGCCTGTGTACAGATAAACCCATTCAAAGGGCTTTCTTGACAGGGTTTCCAGCTCGTGGCAATTGTTGCCTCTAACACATGTGTTAGATTCACTTTTGCTCGCTGTTCTTTCTATCAGATGTCCTTAGACTTGCTCATTATACTAATTAAGGTATAAAATGATAGAGAGTGAGCTGTGTCAGTTACTATCTGACCAACTGAGCCACTAATTCAAAATGAAATATTATAATAAGTTTCAAGAGAGAAGTTTTAAAGAATTTATTAACTTAGGTATAAACCTTTGTAAATGAATTCCCAAACTCTGACTATCATT
Source organism: Artemisia tridentata subsp. tridentata (assembly GCA_021014915.2). Classification (NCBI taxonomy): domain Eukaryota; kingdom Viridiplantae; phylum Streptophyta; class Magnoliopsida; order Asterales; family Asteraceae; genus Artemisia; species Artemisia tridentata. The sequence goes on from CP139504.1 coordinate 86,706,137, forward strand.
AACCTATTATGTCAGCAACTTGTATCATCATTCTGCTGCTCACACATTTCACTTGAAACTTCCTTTGTGCTCAAATGTTCATACCTGAAATTGTTAGTCCAAAACCAAGAAAACAAAATGCAAAGCATTTGTCTTATAGCAGTAGAATTATATGACTAACAGTATGAACAAAACAATCCAAATTTGTACTAGCTGTACAAACTTTTCAATAACAGTACTAATTGACAATGCTTAGCAGTACAAACTTAATTTTATGTACAAAAACACAGAGTTTTAAATCATTGAGGATTAAACATCCCAATACTTGCTACCAAGTATTGAAACCTTCCAACATCAAAAGCTTTTGTGAGAAGATCTGCAAAGTTTTGATCAGAATCAATTTTAACAACTTGAATCAACTTTTTCTCATTGCAGTCTCTAATAAAATGATGTCTAATTTCAATGTGTTTTGTTTTAGAGTGTTGCACTGGATTTTTAATTATGCAAATTGTACTACTATTATCAATATATATGACAGTGTTCATGAAATTGTACCCATAGTCAAGAAGTTGATTTTGAAGCCAAAGTACTTGACCACAGCAACTAGCAGTAGCTACATATTCAGCTTCAGTTGTTGAAGTAGCCACAATTGTTTGCTTTTTACACTGCCATGAAATAAGTCTACATCCAAGGAATTGACGTCCTCCAGTTGTTGACTTTCTGTCCAAGCTTGCACCTACATAATCACTGTCTGAATATTCTACCAAGTCAAAATGTGATTCCCTAGAATACCATAGACCCAACCTAGGTTGACCTTTTAGATATCTAAAGATCCTCTTGACTGCTGTTAAGTGAGAAACCTTAGAAGTTACTTGAAATCTTGCACAAACACAAACAGAAAACATGATATTAGGTCTTGATGATGTGAGATACATCAAAGAGCCTATCATAGATCTGTATGTGTGTACATCCACATTGTCTTCATCTACATCTTTTAGAAGAGGCTTCTTAGAGTCCATTGGTGTGCTTGCTACCTTTGCATCAACAAATTGAAATTTCCTCAGAATCTCTGCTACATATTTATCCTGGCTGATAAATATGCCTTCACTTGATTGCTTAACTTGCAGACCCAAAAAGAAAGTAAGTTCCCCCATGGAACTCATCTGAAACTTATCATGCATAAGTTTCTCAAATTCTAAACACATCTCCTTCCTTGTAGATCCAAAGATGATATCATCCACATACACCTGAACTAGCAAAAGATCCTTCTTGTGCTTCTTGATGAATAATGTCTAATCAATCTTGCCCATTTGGAATCCATTTTCTGTCAAATAGGAAGCCAGTGTTTCATACCATGCTCTTGGTGCTTGATGAAGGCCATAAAGAGTTTTGACTACCTTGTACACTTTGTCTGAATGTTCTGGATCAATAAAATCTGGAGGTTGTGAGACATACACCTCCTCTTCAATAGTACCATATAAGAAAGCACTCTTGACATCCATTTGATAAACTGTGAAGCCTATAAATGAAGCATAAGCTAAAAATAATGTAATGGCTTCAATTCTTGTTACTGGAGCAAAAACCTCTTCATAGTCTATCCCTTCCTCTTGTGTGTACCCTTGCGCTACAAGTCTAGCCTTGTTTCTTATCACTATGCCCCTTTCATCCCTTTTGTTTCTGAAAACCCATTTAGTACCAATTACCCTTACACCCTTGGGTAAATCAACTAGCACCCAAAGCTTCTGAATTTTAAATTGGAGAAGCTCCTCTTGCATAGCTTCTACCCAGCTTGAATCATCTAAGGCTTTGAGAACATTCTTGGGTTCTGCTTGTGAGAGGAAACATACAAATAAGCAAGAGTGTGCATCTTCATGCTGCTTTGATGCATAAAGAGCATCAAGTAACCCTTGTTGGTCTGAAGACATAAGTTGATTCCTTGTCTTCACTCCTGATTGCATATCTCCAATCACATTGTCCAAGGAGTGGACTTTGTGAATCCTTGTATGTGGTGTAGTAGGAACATGATAGTCAGGTGGGAGATTGTTGAAATCCACCTCATCTTCTGAGAATTCAGCTTCATTTGGTTCTGATGGGCCAACAGTAGAAACATTTGGCCTAGCAGTAGAAACATTAAGCCTAGCAGTATCTTGCTCTGTCTCAGCAGTACTATCATTATTAGAACTGATATCTGGATTCTCTTGTTCATTAGTTCCTATTGATGCAAATAATGTTCTAAAAACGTTATTTATATCTTTCGATTACTTCACGTTTTGAGGATGACAAAATGTGAAATCACGTTACGTTAAAATTAACGTAAACAAGTTTTTAATCGGAAGATCCCGTTTCTACGCAAACCACTCTAGAACAAATTTACAAACTTGACAAATGATCAAAGAAGTAAATTTTGGTTTTAAGACTTCACATTTTAATGTGACAAAACATTTTTTCAAAAATAAACCTTACAAATTATTTTTGAATATTTAAGAAATGTTTTAATGGAAAAATAAGTTTAAATTACATAACAGCTATTTTTCCCCTCAAAATCAGCTCCAAACTTTCCCAAATAAGTTTTCACTAGAAAAGACAAAAATTGGAGCGTCTTTGTCTGGGACGGCTCCACGGTTCCACTAAATTTAGTGGAGCTGTGGGTGATTTAGTGGAGCCGTCCACCTGTAACGTTCAGATTTTCTTTGCCTATAAATACCAACCCACTTCACAGATTTTAGGCACCCTTTCACACACAGAAACTTCTGAGTTTAAATCCCTCACACCATTTTCTTTTCTTGATCATTTAGTTTAGTTTTTCTTTTGTTCAAGAGTGATCCAATCATCCAACTTAGAGATCCGCTTCATTCCTCTTCAATAGCAAGAGAAGAACACAAAGTATCCAAGTTGATACAAGCTGTTGTCATTCCTCTTCAAGTGCAAGAGAAGAACTCAAGGTATCCAAGAAGATACAAGAGTTATAGTTGTTAGGTTGTTTGTAACATTTGTTACATACTTGATTGTATCATAGCATACATCAAGATCAATTTTCTTTTGTGAGAGTATGAGTGAAGATCTGTTATAGCTTAATATCAATCCTTATCATACACACTAGAAGATTAAAGAAGATAGAAGATTAGAAGAGAAAGTGGGATGTATTAGATTAGAAGAGAAATGAGAGATACAAGAGAGTGCCCTAGAAGCAACACACACATCCAAAGCACCTAGACATCCAACCTTCCAAATGAGGTGGAAGGTGCTATTTATAGATTTCTAGCTTGGGTGGGCTTGGACTCTACATGGGCTTTTACATGGATTAAATAACATACAACTTTCAACATATTAGATTAAGTCCAAGCCCATTGACTATTCTAACTTAATTACACAACGACACATTTACTAGAATGTATAAATGACGAATGACCATCACTTTTTATAAATCCTAACAATCTCCCCCTAAGGGATGGTCATTCAAATGATGCTCCGAGTGATGAGGTCTTTCGTCTTCAATGTCTTGTGCATTGTGTGTCGTTGTATAAAAGTCTTTGTTCTTGTTCCTTCATGCACTGTGATCTTTAACGAATCGTCTTTGTGATTGTTCTTGCCTTCATTCACCATCTTCATGTGATTATGACGTCGTGACCTCCAACATACTCATACATCTTGGACTTTATACTTATACTGACAATCACCCCATAATCTTTCATCATCTAAACTTGTTCTTGACATCTTGATTAGCTTCATGACTTTGTCTTTAACACCTGGTCTTTTACTTGATCTTCTTGTCTTGAACTTTTACATTTGAGCTTTAATGAGGATGTTCTTCATAAGTATGAGTATGCTGAGGTGAAGATGTTGTGTATATATGATGATGGTTAATGGATGTTTATAGGTAGCTGCATAAAACCGTTAGTAATAAATCATCCAGCACTTACAGGTTGGGAATTTGAGATCGTCAATAGCATAGTGTGAAGACTTTCTCTAATCCTTCCCCAGGCCGTTTTGAACCGGATACCCCCGAGAGGGCTTACACGGACACACCAAAGTGCACCCACGATTCAGTGAGTCGCTGGAGATCACCCCATGACTGTAGACCGTTTTGAAGCACGTAACCATCATGATATAAATGGCAAGATCCTTGGATCTCATTAAGACTCTTACAACTTGTGTCTTTTTTGGCGAACACAAGTGTATTATAAAGAAGTGTTCCTAAGAGATCTTTTGATGAATCTCATGGCTCTAGACTCGATAATGTGCGTTTTGGTTTTAGTGGTCGGAGGCATGGAGCAGAGTGCCACCTTTTCAATATCAACACATCTCGGAGTGAGAGGCCGATAGATTATGCAGTGTTCTCTGTGAGAAATGAAACAAATATCTTTTAAGAGATATCTGAGTGGCTAGCAGGGGTGGTTCAGTGCGTCACTGGGTCTACGACGTCTTGTCTTCAATATCAGTATCACCTTAGTGAGTACCAATAGAGATGTATTGACCCGGTTTCTGCCCTAAGTTTTCATGGAGGGCTATTTCTTTTCACCCTATCATTCAACTTATCTTTTTAATTCTTCAACCCCTTATTTCCCTTTCTCATTTACTCCTTTTTTCAATCTTACCTAAGGACTTCTAATTCTAATCTATTGGAGTTGTCCTTGGGTAGATCCTTCCGGCTCTGGCGGATCATTGGACATAAACCTAATCATAATCACCAAATTATTCCATGATTATCCTAGATTTGATGATCACTTGCCATAAAACCTTTGTGTAAAATCTCTCAAAGTGTTTATGAATAAACACATTTTAGTAAACACTTCGAGAGTTTTATATTTTTGAAATACTCCCCCTTCACATGTGCTCATGCATTTTTGATATAAATTTGCACATGTTGGGTAGAGTTTGCACATTTGAAATGATTGACTTTCAATGAACATGACCATCGCCAGACACGTTTACATCACTAGATGAACTAGCTTGAAATTATTACCCGTCCCGGTCATATTCAATGATCATCTCTCGAATTGGTACATTCTACTCAGACAAGTCCTTTGCGAGACACGTTTACATCACTGGATGAACCAGCTTGAAATTATTACCCGTCCCGGACAAGTCTTTTCGATAACGGACATTTAGCTTTCATCAATTCGAGGGTTAAAACCTTGAGTCTAGCTCTTTTGAGATTCAATCCACGATCTTTAAACTTTTGATCACATTTTAATCACGTCTTCTCCCCCTCAAAAATAGCATGCAGTGATATTTTTGATATCATTTGATTAAAATGAGAGCTTTTTGGAGAGATAGACGGATCGTTTTTTCATGATTTGGAACATTTTGTTTTTCTTTTTATACTCCCCCTTTAATAAAGAATTTTTTTTAAAACATTTGAGTTTAAAATCATTTAAGGGTATAGAGGGAGTTTTCTATTTTGAAGAATCTTGAGCACATAATTTGGAGAAAGATTTTGAAAAATCTTTTTGAAAAATCTTGATCATGTGCTCAAGGATTCTTTGTTTTCTTTTGCCATTAATAATGCGAGTCCTGATCTGAAATAATCAGAAGTCATCATTGTTGCGCGGGTTTCGTACTGAAATATACGAAAGCCGTAGAGATTTTTAGGATAAGTGCTCGAAAAATATATAAAATCTTTATTTTGAATGAGCACTTTCCTTTCTTTGAAGCACGGGTCCTGAACTGATGTGTCCAGAAGCCATCAAGTTAAGCTCGGGTCCGAAACTGAGTTGTTCCTAAGCCATTGAGAAGAAATTTTTGAGAAAACGACATGTTTTGAAAACATTTAAATGAACTCTCGCTCAAGCATATGTACATGCCCGTATCATTGTTGAATGACATTTCTAGGTACGTGCAGAATATCGATTATACGAGAGACATGTCGTGAGAAGAATATTTTTGATTTTTGATTTTATATTGTTTTTGTATTTTTGAAGATTTTCTATTTTTGTATTTTGCTTTTGATGGTTTCTCAAATATTGTATTTTTTTTAAATAATATTCACAAAGAATGATTAAGTATGAACAAGTAAAAGTGGAGTTAAGAGTGGAATAAGACCAGGATTTCCACATGACATTTTGGCATAAAGCTCTTTTTTTCCACATTGTGCATATGAAATCTCAACACTTTCACAAGTACCTGCATCCACAGAATCCACAGAAGGAGAATTTGCACAAATAACAGTGTTAGAAGTACATTGTTAGGAATATGAATATTCAGCTGAAGACTCGGTCACCCCGAGTACTTATTAGCACATCATAGCTCGTAGGATTATCAGTAATATTATTAGTAGCTTAGTTATTATTATTAGTATTGTGGAGTGGGTCGAGTCTTTACCCTCTGTCAGCTCTCTCCACAGCCCACTAGGGGCATATTAAGTAGTATGTATAAATACCCCTTCCCTTGCAAGGGAAGGGTTGGAACTCTCATTATTTCAAGCTAATACACATAGTGTTTCTCTCACTAGAAGTTCCCATCTCTCTCTCTCTAGTTCTTGTCTATTCGATCCATATAAAGGCCTCAAACAAGTGTTTCTTGCATTGTGAATACCCTACAATTGGTATCAAGAGCCATGGTTAGGTCCATGAGAGTTGGTATTCACGGATTTGTCTAGTTTTTAAGGCTTTTTAGTTCGATTTGATAAGTTACATAAATTTCTTTTTGTGCTTTGTTTAGTGATTAGAAGTTGTTATACCTTGTACTTTCTAGCTTAGGAACAGTATAAGAGTAGTATTTGGTGCTTGGATTCACAGATTTAAGGTTTGTGTGGTGTTTTTGGGTGATTCGAGTGATTTTATCCAAGTGTTCTTGGGTGCGGTTTGTGTATCTTGGACGTGTTCTTGAACGCGGTTTGTGTCGCATCGAGAACGCGGTTTGTCTTATTACTTGTTTAGGCAAAAGGACAAATAGCATTGAAAGCGACGTGTTTGGCGGTTTGTGTCTACGCGGTTTGTCTCTAAGGCGCGTACGCGGTTTGTGTCTACGCGGTTTGTCTTTGCAGCGTGTACTCGGTTTGTATCAACGCGGTTTGTCTCTCCAGCGTAAACTCGGTTTGTGTCTACGCGGTTTGTCTCTGCAGCGTGAACTCGGTTTGTGTCTACGCGGTTTGTCTCTGAGGTGTGTACTCGGTTTGTATCAACGCGGTTTGTCTCTCCAGCGTGAACTCGGTTTGTGTCTACGTGGTTTGTCTCTGCAGCGTGAACTCGGTTTGTGTCTACGCGGTTTGTCTCTGAGGTGTGTATGCGGTTTGTGTCTACGCGGTTTGTCTCTGAAACGTGCATGCGGTTTGTGTCTCCACGGTTTGTCTCGAAGACGTGCATGCGGTTTGTGTCTACTCGGTTTGTCTAGGCGGTTTGTATCCTCAAGGGTGCTAGTTGTCTATGCGGTTTGTGTCTTGGTGATTTTAGAAATTCCCGCGAAAGATTCGATTTCTCGGTTAAATCACAAGATCTGTAAAATCCCGTAGTTACTATGGCTACCAGATCAAACACATCATCAGAAGATATTCAAGCAGCAGGATCTGACACTCGTCCACCTATGCTAGATAGGACGGATTATAAGTCTTGGGCACAACGGATAAGACTGTACTGCTTGGGAAAAGAGAATGGAGTTAACATTCTTAATTCAATTGACGATGGACCATATCAGATGGGTACCACCAGAGATGTTGTTACAACTGGTGAAGATGGGACTGTAACTTGGGGCATCGACAGACCTAGAAACTACAATGATCTTAATGAAGAAGAAAAGAAGAGGTATGATGCTGACATTAGAGCTTCAAACATAGTCATTCAAGGTCTTCCAAAGGATGTATACAAGCTCATCAATTTCAACACTGAAGCCAAAGCTGTGTGGGACAACGTTAAAATGTTGTTGGCAGGGTCAGAACTCACAAAGGAAGATCGTGAGTCACAGCTGTATGATGAGTTCGAGCATTTCAAAATGAACCCAGGAGAGAATATCACAGACTATTATGTGAGATTTCATAAGTTGGTGAATGATATGAGGATGATCAGAATGACTATGCCCAATATCCAACTAAACTCAAAGTTTGTGAACAACATGACTCCTGAATGGGACAGATTTGTTACTGCTGTCAAACTCAACAAAGGTTTAAGGGATACCAACTATGAACAGCTGTATGCATATCTGCAACAACATGAGAAGCATGCTGTCTACGATCGGGTGCTGAGAGAAAAGTTTAATCCTTCAACTACAAATGATCCACTGGCGTTCATGACAAATGTTCAACCAACAATCCAATCTTCATCCAACCCAAGCTATCATCAACTTCACTCACAAGTACCTGCTATGAGTTCCCAACTTGACTCAGGCTACTCTCAGACAGACAAAATGATTGACAACCTCACCAATCAAGTATCATTGCTGGTTCAACAGTTTCAAGCATCACTCCCTCAGACCAACAATCAGTTAAGGAATTCATCCAACCCACGTAATCTAGCAATGGTGGAGGATGGGAAAATTGTGGTTCAGAATGTGCAAGGGAGAGTTGGAAGAAACATGGGTCGAGGTTATGTGCAGAATAGAGCAGGGAATGCCAATCAGGGTCAAGGGAAACAGATCAAGTGTTACAATTGTGGGGGGCTTGGACACATTGCTAGAAACTGCAATCAACCTAAACGTCCTCAGAACTCAGATTATTTCAAAGACAAGATGCTGTTAATGCAAGCTCAAGAGAATGGAGCTGTATTGGATGAGGAAGAGTTATTGTTCTTGGCAGGAGATGGGGGAAATACTTTTGATGAAGATGTGGATGAGCAACCAGTTCAAGATCTAGCACTTAATGATCCTAACATCTTCAAGGCAGATGACTGTGATGCATTTGACTCGGATGTAGATGATGAACCTACGGCTCAAACAATCTTCATGGCTAACTTGTCTTCCTTGGTCTCATCTCCCAGTCAAGTTGGTCCTTCTAATGCATTCGTGATATCTGAGGTACTAAAAATTTATGACACATATAATATAGTCGAGGGACAAAAGAATCCCAAAGAAGTACATCAGGCAGATGTTTCTGACACAAGTAATGTTGATATGGAAAATAGTAATATTATTTCATATGAACAGTATTTGAATCACAACAACTCGCCTGATGTACCAAATGGTGAATCTTTTGTAAATAATGATGTTTGTGTTGTAAGTAATGTAGGTTCCTTAGATAATGCGTGTAATTTAGATAATGCATATGAGTGCCATGAGAACAAATTGCCTGTCCCTGATGATGACTTGATCACTAGACTTAACATTTATAAAGAACAAGTGGCTATGTATGAACAGCGTGCTAAGTTTGAGCTTAATGAACGTGAGCAGAAATTAGAAGGTCAAATGAGTACACTTATTAAAGAGTCTAGAGTAAGAGAAGAAACATTAAAATTAGAGTTGAGTTCTTTGAAAAGTCAGCTAGAACAGTCTGTCAAACAGAAACAGGAAGCACAAAAGTGTGTAACTACACTTAAGCTAGAATTCAAACAAAAAGAAACAACACTTTTAAATGATTTCTCTAGACTCAAGACGTTAAAAAATAAGCTTGAAGATAAGTTGTACACACAAGACCAAACCAGACAAACTGCCCAACTGATGTATAAGCACAGAAAGTTAAGTGACAAGCATAGTGAAAGCAATGTAGGTAAATCTAAATTAGCTATTCATGAAATTGCTAAGATAGCTGATGAACTCAAATAAGTACATTTTATTACTATCATTTATCCTATTAATTTGACTTGTTTTACTATATTATGTATGAGGATTGATACTTAATCGTTTACTTTTGTAATTCTCAGTTGAAAACAAGCATTTGGTGAAACTTGGCGATTTTGGACTAATTATGGAGCAAAACATGCAAGAAGTTAAGAGTCTACCGAAATGTACAAGATCAAGACTATTCTGCTCCAGATGCGCCGCATCTCACTTATTACATGTGCCGCATCACTATCAATATTTCACCAGATACGATCCAAGATACAAGAGGACATGCGCCGCATCCGAAAATAAAGATATGCCGCATCTTCTGGCGGTGTACGAATATTCCTGAATATTATAATCTTGGACCCCACGCGAAGTTAAGTGAATGCGCCGCATCTACTTACTAGATGCGCCGCATCTTACCCTCAGACAGAAACTATAAATGTAACACCCCAACCCTGCAAGGGTAGAAGTATCACACTAATGGCTCCATATCAGATCAAACAAAACATACAATTAAAAGTAATACAATGGTTCTCAAAGGTTACAAATGAAATCTTGCAATACAAAAGAGTTACAAAGGAAAATAAAAGCTGCCTATCAAATCCATAATTACATCTCTTCTAATGGCTTCTACTCAAAGTCTTCTAGGTCCAAAGTCTCTTCACTCTTACCCAGCTTCCAACTAAAACCTGCCGCGAGAAAAGAAACGCGGCTGAGCTACTAGAGCTCAGTGAACAGATATAACGTAACAAGCAGTAGTATAATGTATAATTTACATGAGTAAAGAGTGTGAAGCATGAATACATGGTATCAAGATGAAAGGTAAGAGTACATGGTATCATAAGGAAAGGTAAAAGGGTACATGGTAAAGGAAGTCAGAAATCCACTACGAGCCCATAACATAACATGAATCATAATCATAATCATAATCGTAAACATGCAGAGGGGAGACCTCTTAGTATCCTGTGAATATGAGGGGTGTCCTCAATCATGGGTATCCTGTAAATATGAGGGGTGTCCTCAATCATGGGTTGGAGTAGCTAGCTCCCGGAGTGTGAAAGACGTGTATCGCACACACCATCAGTCACCATGAATAACATAACATAACATGAACATGAACAAATCTAGGATGCATCCATATGCCCCCGGTGGCCATAATCTGCCTCTACATAAACATGAATCATAAACATAAACGTGCAGGGACGGGACAGGTCATCACTCTCCTGCCCTAGAGTCATGCCATCGGTGCATCGACTGACATGGACATGAAACCCTCATGCCTAGTGAGTGGCTCGTAGTATCAAACTGAGGGTCAAGGTCAAGTATCGTGAATCATGTATTTAGTTTACTTGCATAGGTCAATGTCTTGTTTCATAAGTTCATAATCATAGGTTCATAATCATGGTTCATAAGCAAGGTTCATAAGCAAAGATTCATAAGCAAAGGTTCATAAGCAAAGGTTCATGGTCAAGGGTTCATAATTAAAGGTTCATGCATGAAAGGTTCATAATCATAAAAGGTTCAATATCATGATGGTTCAAAAGATCGGAGTTCATGAATGAAGGGAACATAGCAATGGTATAGGGAACCCTAATACGAATCATAATCAGAGAATGAAGGCCTCTTATCAAAGAAGCAGAATATCTGTACCTCATACCGTAACCGAAAACACAACAGAAAGCACAAAGGTCGGAAGCAACTCCATCTTCAGCGAATCTACACGAATTCATGACTAACTTATTAAGACTTAGTTTAAATCGGATTACTCATTTTAGTCAGCTTTCCATTTTTAGTGACTTTTAGGGTTACTAATGACAATTAACTAACTTTAAGACGTGACATTATAAATATTATAGTTTAGGGTTGCTTGTCATTTTTAAGAACGATCAAAACATGCATGTATCAGGGTTCCAATAGTCGCAAAGATCCTTAATATTTTAACCCATTTCCTTATTCGATTTCCACAAAAAAAAATGACACAAATATTCACATGTTTACAAATTCTTCATGTTGATGTACCCACCATAACACTCACATAAATTCATGCGTAAACATGTCCTTATAACCATGCGTTCCCATATTTTATCTTCCGAGTTTAATTTAGACTTTTAGTCGTATTTTTTTGGATCATATTAGCATCTTAAATAACAAGATTATAAGCGTACCCTCACAACAGATTCGAATGGCAAAACAGAATTGAAGTCGACACACACAAATAATACACCACACTATGCAATTTTTGACACACGTTACTAGACACAGCAACTCACACCCACATGCATGCAAACACAGCCCAAAAGATTTATGTCTACACACAACTTTCCCGTTGAATACTCACACAGTAAAGTGAGCCACAATATATCATAAATTCACACAAAGTCAACTTTTAATCTCGAATACACATGCATGTTCACACGTCGAATACAACTACAAAATCCACCTCCACGTGACCATCATGCATACCCATTTTCATTTTTTTGTTTTCTTTAAGTTTAAGACCAGGTTACATATTCATCCATATATCATTATTAGTCATTTAAAATCTTATTGACGTATGATTTTGGCAACGAATCGAACACTATATATAACATACTAATTATGTAGGGTATATTTCAGATTATGAAGCACAAATTAAAGATTAGATTTGGTCGTGGTTTAGTGAGCTTATAAGGGTTCATGTCAAATTCATGGTCGAATACAAAGTAATCATAACAAATCGAATTAAACACAACAAGGGTTTAAATATTTAGGGTCGAAGGGTTAGGTTTATAACAGATCGAATAAAAGTTACATCTACAATTTTTATGTGATCAAGTACAAAATGAAAGGTACCAGAGAATAGCATATTAGATATATTCGTATTATATTCAGGTTGTTATTCGTTATGTGTGTCGAAGAGGAAGAACACAAGGTTATTAAGAATACCTTGGTGGATCGAATAGAAAGAGAGAATCAAAAACAGCTTCACGAACAAACCCCAACCACGAACAAACCAAGCAACAATCACCACGTTCACGCTCCTTTTGATCACACGAACACAGCAGCAGATGTCAGCTCCTTTGAATGAAAGTTTGTGTGTGTTTTCGTTTTGTGGTACGTATGAGAGAATGAAGGAGTCAACACGTTTTTATCCGAGACTTTAGGAGAGGAGCGGTTCTAGATTAGGAAGGTGATTAAAGGAATTTAATTTTGTGTTGGATGTCATTCATAGTTCGGTTATGAGTAATAACAATTGGCCGAGTTTGATGGAGAGTCATGATTTAAATTCGGGATTTTTATAACTTCTCAAAACGTGTGATATAGTTAGGTTTTAGGAAATTTTAAATCTTGTACAATATGTATTTATTTAGTTTAGACTTAGGTTAACTTAGTTTAGTTTTAGTTATTACATAAAATAAAGCATAAGGCTCAATTTGGATTATCGTAATGTTTAGATAAAAATTCAAAATTATACGTATTTTTACGTTTACGAATTTTAGGGTTTTACAACAAATACCCCAAGACCAGAAGAATTTCGTGGGGACATATATTATATACGAGACCGAAGACCAGAAACCTAGGACGAATTCAGTCAAGGCAGCAGCACAAGACACACCCAAATCAAAGATACAAGAGCTGTACGAAGGTGCTGCATGTGTTTAATTCATTAAGTAGTTTTGTTTTATTGTGTTAGTAAACTTTAATTCATCAAGATTGGTGGCTTGTGTAATGTGACAACGGAAAGATTGCACTCCCTTAAAACTGCTTTCTCATTAATTAAAGTTTATATGTTGATGTCTTTGGTGACTTTTATTAGTGCATTGATAACCTCTGTGGCTAGCTGAGCGTTGATCGGGTCGCCATGCCTCTGCCCTCGCCTGTTTATTAGATCGCCTATGCATTCTATGGTCTGTAGAAAAGTAGGAGAAAGATAAATAGGATAGTCATAAGTAATCATTAAGGGTTTACTCGCCGATAAGATTAGAACCAACGAGAAAGGACTTAATCTCGGTGCGTTGCATCGAACTATACACTTCATATAACACTAGCAATAAAACAAGTGACAAACTACTTATCATAAGGACAACCCTCTTATTGTCTCGAGTATTTATCTGTGTACGTGTGTGCTACTTGCTGATTCGTGCCTATTGGTTTATTTTATTATTTAATTGCAACCAAATCGTGCCAGTCTCTCAGGCTGAACCCCCTTGTGTTAGATTAGATTGTACAGCTAACTTAATATATTAAAATACTGATTAGAATAACTAGATAATACGTTCCACTCTTAGTGATCGACACTCTACTTACCATTATATTCATACTGACCGGGTACACTGCTCGTTAAGTGTGTGTGTTATTGATAAGTCGGCTAAATATAAATTTAAAACTTGAGTAGGCATTAAAACTGCTAAACCGCAACGACACAACGCAGCACATCAAGTTTTTGGCGCCGCTGCCGGGGAGTGAATTGTTATTATCTGTTAATTTGATTAGTATTTTAATTAGGTTTTAATTTTATTTTTTTTATCTAACCGCTAATTTTGTTGTGTATTAGATTAATTTGCATTCATTGTACTATTTTGCATATTTTCTGTTTTTGTGTGTTATTTGTTTGCTTTTGTTTGTGTTTATTTTCGTGTGTTTTTATTTGTTTTAATTTTTCGTATTTTTTGTTTTCTGCTATCGTTGTACTGAGCTAAATCGAACGATACGGCGCATCTGATTTATCAGATACGGCGTATTGCGTACAATTTTTATAAAATACAACGCGTTTAATTAATTCGATACGACGCATCTTTTCCCCAAGATACGGCGTATCTGTTTTTGATAAAAAAAAATTTTTTCTAAACGTTAACGCCATACGACGCATCTGCTTCAGCAGATACGGCGTATCTATTATTTTAATTAAAAACAGTTTTCGAATTATTAAACAGATACGGCGTATCGATTTTATCGATACGGCGCATCTTCTGTATCAAAAATCTTATATTTTGAAACGTAACGACAATACGGCGCATTAACTTTTGTTAATACGACGCATTTAATTTTTAATAAATATCGATTTTTGATAATTAAAATTGATACGGCGCATTCTAATTTTTAAGCGGCGTATCTATTTTCTGAATAAAAGTCTGATTTATTTTTAACGTATTAAGATACGGCGTATCCCATTTATAGGATACGGCGCATCATTTGCTGATATCAGCAACTTTTATTTTACTTTGATTGTTTCACTCTTCTTTTGCACGAGTAAGTTTTATTTCAGGAAGATGGACGATCCGGATATTACAATGGAAGAATATATTAGGTTTGAAAAGGAAAGAGCCTTGAGCAATAATCAGGTGTATGATTGGAAAAGAGCAAGATATGGTGCACAAGCAATTGAGACAAAAGAAATCACTATGGAAGAATACTTGATTTTAGGGCATGAAAAGTCAAGGAAAGAAAGAAACAAATTGCCATTTCAACACACTTGGTGTATGTCAAATGATGATGAAGAAGATTCATATACAGTGAAACCAATTTCGGCAATTGTTATTGATAGTACTTTTTCTCCGGAGATTGCAAAAGATGATGTGTATACGGAACCTTACGTTGAAGAATATTCTGCAATCGTATTACCACCATTAGACAGTCCTACGGATGAAGATGAAAAGTATTCTAATTCTGATTTCGAACCATTTGACGCCATAGTTTATGATGACATACCTCAACCAGATTTTGACCCAACGAGGGATTTTGAAGAAATCTGGGATTACTTGATGAAGGATGAAATTCGGGACAATGCTGAAATTGCAAGACCACTAGTTGAAGATGGAGATTCACGAGATGAATTGGAGTCACTTACAACACAAAGTGGTACAAATTTATTTAATATTATTAATCCCGTTACTAATAATCTTGCTAGTTTTCCTAAACAGGTTGCAAAACAAAAAGATGATGAGGTGAAATTTATTACACTACCTATTGAAGCACCTGTGATCAACCCGTATTTGGTGGAGCTCGAAGAAGAGTTTGGTGATGAGCTCTTAAATATTGCTATGATTGATGAAGATGATGATTCCGACCCTATGAAGTATATAGAGGAACTCGAACTTTTACTTGCCAAAGACCCTTTCTCATCTTCTGCGGAAGTCAAGGGACGCCTTACTACCAAAGAGAGTAACCAAGAAGAAAGGAGACTCATTTTTCCTCAACATACTACTCTTTCTGATGAAGTGGTCAAGTCATCCAATTTATCAACCAAACCGGGTAAGAATAGGGAAGATGTACATATATTGCCAAGGTATGATCTTTATTTATTTCTTCCATCTTTACTAGCAAATTTACACTCTTTTCGTGTTTATTGCTACTATCACCCGCACTTGATCCCAAGTGGCGGGAACAACACCCTATTACACAGTAAATAAGGGTAGAGTCAGGCTCGTGACTCGAACAAAAACAAGCGCTTCGTGGGAGGCAACCCATGCTTATCTTTTATTTCATTTTCTGTTTGTGTCGAGTCAGTCAGGCCGCAGAGGATACGGCGCATCTCAATTCTGAGATGCGACGCATCTCCTGCAGATGGTCATATCTTATTTTATTTTTCTGCATTTTTATTTTCGAATTTAAAACTTTTTATCAGTTTATTTTAAATGCGGCGCATCCCTGGTTAAGGATGCGGCGCATCTTTTATTCTGATCCGTAATTATTCCAGGCTCGATACGGCGTATCTTCTTCCATAAGATACGGCGCATCGACTGACCTGATGATTTTCATTTTTAATTTTTATGTTTTATTTTTACCTAACTACTAATGTGTTATGCAAGTTGAACCTTTCTTATCTTAGGTGTGTTTTGAAGTCTTGGTGGTATTATAGATTCCTGCATTTCCTGTGGATACATCGAATATGAAGCTTAAACGTTCTAATCCACAAGAAAGATGATTTTTGCTCTTATACAAATGGAGGATCATACCGAGCAAATCTCAGGGGAGTTTTTCTGTTCTAATTCTTTTATTTTCCAGTTTTTAACCTTTTATACAAACAACGAGGACGTTGTTTAACTTAAGTGGGGGGATTGGAGAATTAGAACACTTAACACTTACTTGTCCTAAACTTTTCAAAATATGCTTAAAATGTGCTTAATATATCAAAATTTAAAATTTTTAGCATGTTTTTGTTTAAGATCTAAGTTGCATAGCTGCACACATGACGTTATTTTCAAAAATTGTGATTTTTCAAAATTCACAAATCTATGAGTGTGCCGGTGACTTGTAAACTTTAGAACTTGGCTTGTATACTATTCGAGACCACCATAATGAGTATTATTTTATATATGTTATGTGTTATTAGCTAACTACACTGGTTAGTTAACCCCCGTATAAACCCTTTTTGTTACTCTCATTTTTAGAGTAAGATACCCCTAGAAAAACACTCAGAGCCATTCCTTTCGTTTCTTACACCTTTGTTAAAATGTTTCGTTACACCCTTACACCTTAGCCTACCCTGTAGATTAAAATCCGTGGTTGGTTAATTGCTATAGGCAAAGTGTGTTTCCTTACATTACCTGTGTTCGCGTGCGTAATTCATTATCTATGGTTAGGTCGGGAAATTGCACAATGCAATTGGAGTGAAAGTAAATATTGTATATCTTTGAGTTTATTTTTCGTGTGTTTACTACTTTCACTATTACCGTTATTTCTGAAGTTATGAAAAGTATGGAAAAATTATCCAGAATTATTGTTTTAGTGATGTGGTAAAATTTTACACATCTATGTTTATGTTTCTTAAAAAAAAAAAAAAAAAAAAAAAAAAAAAAAAAAAAAAAAAAAAAAAAATTCGAAAAAATGAGAAAAGAAAAAGAAAAAAAGAAGAGTTGGATGTTTAATTAAACCAATGATGTAAAGTTTTGTATTAAGTGGTCGATATCACCACTAATTGTTGTACTATATCTATGGATTGAAATGGGAGTTGGCAGTTATGGGAACGTCAACTAAGGTTTATTCTTTGATTAAGATCTTGTTGAGTATAATTCGTGTCTACCTAAAGCGTGTGTTTCAAGTGTTAAAGCGTGAGTTATTCAATGATATGAGTCTTATTCATGGGATGGTTGGGATAGTGATTAACCACACTTAGGATTTTAATTTATTTGTTTTGTTTGTTTTTTATTTTTACACCAATTTATATCCCAAAAATTATCCATGCCCTTTATTATTCTTTATCCAACCAAACCTTTGATTTATTGAGATTAGGGATTTGAGCAATCTTAAGTATCGTAGTCGTGGATTCGGCTATGTATTTATGATTTTGTTGCCCTTTTTGATATATTATTATTGGTGAAGTTTGGACCTATCTTTAGCCTATTCGAGTTAAGGATTTGAGCAATTGCAAGTATCGTGTTCGTGGATTCGATCATGTATTTGTGATTTTGTCGCCTTTTCTGGAATTTGAGATCGATAGTGAATAAGAAAAATTAACCCTTAAGCCTAAAAACCCCTTTTACCGCTTTAGACTTGTTATTCCTTAGCTTTAGTGGGGGAGATGTGTATACTTGCCAAGCTTATGATAGAATACTCGTCGCGACTGGACAGTTAAACGATTAGATTTGCTTTTATCGAAATATTTTATTCTACTTCTAATTCGTTAAGTGTTTGGTTGTGTGATTATGGAAAAAGACGAATACATGCTTAAATATAAAAATAAATCCTAACATCTTTAGGATACATTTTCATAAGATTAATTCTAAGGTTTACTTGGGGACAAGTAAAGCTCAAGTGGGGGGATATTTGATGAACTCAAATAAGTACATTTTATTACTATCATTTATCCTATTAATTTGACTTGTTTTACTATATTATGTATGAGGATTGATACTTAATCGTTTACTTTTGTAATTCTCAGTTGAAAACAAGCATTTGGTGAAACTTGGCGATTTTGGACTAATTATGGAGCAAAACATGCAAGAAGTTAAGAGTCTACCGAAATGTACAAGATCAAGACTATTCTGCTCCAGATGTGCCGCATCTCACTTATTACATGCGCCGCATCACTATCAATATTTCACCAGATACGATCCAAGATACAAGAGGACATGCGCCGCATCCGAAAATAAAGATACGCCGCATCTTCTGGCGGTGTACGAATATTCCTGAATATTATAATCTTGGACCCCACGCGAAGTTAAGTGAATGCGCCGCATCTACTTACTAGATGCGCCGCATCTTACCCTCAGACAGAAACTATAAATACCCCAAGATTAGACGAATTTCGTGGGGACATATATTATATACGAGACCGAAGACCAGAAACCTAGGACGAATTCAGTCAAGGCAGCAGCACAAGACACACCCAAATCAAAGATACAAGAGCTGTAAGAAGGTGCTGCATGTGTTTAATTCATTAAGTAGTTTTGTTTTATTGTGTTAGTAAACTTTAATTCATCAAGATTGGTGGCTTGTGTAATGTGACAACGGAAAGATTGCACTCCCTTAAAACTGCTTTCTCATTAATTAAAGTTTATATGTTGATGTCTTTGGTGACTTTTATTAGTGCATTGATAACCTCTGTGGCTAGCTGAGCGTTGATCGGGTCGCCATGCCTCTGCCCTCGCCTGTTTATTAGATCGCCTATGCATTCTATGGTCTGTAGAAAAGTAGGAGAAAGATAAATAAGATAGTCATAAGTAATCATTAAGGGTTTACTCGCCGATAAGATTAGAACCAACGAGAAAGGACTTAATCTCGGTGCGTTGCATCGAACTATACACTTCATATAACACTAGCAATAAAACAAGTGACAAACTACTTATCATAAGGACAGCCCTCTTATTGTCTCGAGTATTTATCTGTGTACGTGTGTGCTACTTGCTGATTCGTGCCTATTGGTTTATTTTATTATTTAATTGCAACCAAATCGTGCCAGTCTCTCAGGCTGAACCCCCTTGCGTTAGATTAGATTGTACAGCTAACTTAATATATTAAAATACTGATTAGAATAACTAGATAATACGTTCCACTCTTAGTGATCGACACTCTACTTACCATTATATTCATACTGACCGGGTACACTGCTCGTTAAGTGTGTGTGTTATTGATAAGTCGGCTAAATATAAATTTAAAACTTGAGTAGGCATTAAAACTGCTAAACCGCAACGACACATCGCACGCATCAATAGCCCAACCTGCATTATATGATTCTAATGTGATGTTTATGCCTAATCATGACCCGCCTGAGCATATCTACACAGAAGAAGAGGATGAGTTAAGTGAGAGAACAAGGGTTAGAATGAATGAGAAAATGAGGGATCCCAAGTGCATAGTCGGACGAATAATAATCAAACCCCATGACTATAGTGAGGAAAATCGTTTGACTGTGTTTGCTCCTCAAAAGAAGTTAACACCTGAACAGATATTCTGGAAACAAGATAATGACAAACTTAAGGTAGAAAAACTTAAGGCCAACACCCCCCTCATTAGAAAAGTTGCGTCCATAACGGTGTATCCTCCCAATACACCTAGGAATTTGGTGCCTTTGTCTCTTCCCACTGAATGCAAAACCTTTATTAGCTTATATGTGCTTTGGCAATTATTTGCTGATTTTGATAAAACATGTAAGAAGAGAATCACACCAACCGGCATTACTGAGGGGGAAAGGTGTTTTGAACATGCAAAAAGGTGTTACTTAACTGAGGTCATGCCATTCTTTAAACTACTTAAAGAACATTTTGAAGGGTTGCAAACGGCCCTTAAAGCCGAAATAAAAGAAATGGAAGTAGTGTTTAAAGACATGGAAAATGAGGTGAATGAATATGCAATAGAGCTTAAGAGTCGAGAGATTGAAAGAAAAAACATACTCATTACTAACGACAACTTGATTGCTAATGTATTGCACAAGATGTATTTTACACTGTTACTGATTCTGCATTGTCCGCTTGTCAATTTAATGAGTATGCTATTGCGTTAAATGTCACCCAGAATCGTGTTGTTGAGCTTGAGGGGGAGAATTTAAAATTGCTTGAAAAAATTCAAAATGATGACCATGATAATATGGTTAAACGTTTTTCAAAATTAGAAGTTGAATATCTTAATTTGCAATTGAAACATCAACATTTAAATGAAAAACATAAAATATCAAATGACAAGACATCCTTGGATGCTCCTGAATTTGATACTTATTTTGAATTAAGCAAACGATATGAGACAATTCAAGCTCACACGAACACGATTCGACTGCTGAGGGCCCAAATTGCCCAATTGAAATCCAACAAGTATGAAGTGTATGGCACCAATAAACCTTCGTCTTCAGATTCTCAGAATTTTCAATATCAAAACACCATAAATAAGTTACATTATGAAAATGAGTGTTATCGAGAAGAAAATTCAAAGGTCAAACAACATTTCAAAGAGTTATATGATTCCATTAAAGGTACAAGAAGCAATCACAATGATCAAATAACCTCTTTGACAAATGAAATTGAGAATCTTAAGGCTCGGGTGAAAGGTAAAATGCCATGCACCACTTGTAATTGTGATGCACCAAAGGCTACTGCTAGTAAAAAGTATGATGTTGATGTTGGGCGTATTCCGTTTAAGCTTAGAAATAACAGTTTTGCCCATCAAACATATCTCGATCACCTTAGAGAGGGCCTTGACACACTTCGTGAGGTAGTTGAAGAGGATAGGACTGATAAGCCACTTGATAGGGCAGTTGTCTATGCCTGCAAACTCACGAAAAGGATTCAGGAAAACTTAGAATATGCCATAGGCTCAATTCCTAAGTTTAGCAGCCATAGAGATAGATTTGTTGCATCATCATCCACTGTTGAGAACAAGCATGTAGCCTTTGATCTACCACCTAAAACATCAGAACCCAACACATCATTATCAGGAAGGCATGTGACAGAAAAACAAACTAATGTTACCTTCGATGCTTCTACAGGAGTAAAAAGTGACACCCAAGCTAGCGGGTCAAGGTCTAGAGGAAATGCAAGAAAGGATAGGACTGCGCCAGCTAAGAATGATCACTTGAAGAATGTAGAAGCCCAACCTAGGAACAATAAGTTTGCAATGAGTAGGATGAATCGTGTTGATTCTAGTATCAAAAGTACTGTAATTAATTCGAATTCTAATGCTATCTGTAAAACATGCGACAATTGTTTAATTTCTGCTAATCATGATTAATGTGTTGTGTCTTTCTTGTTTTCTTCTGCATCACCCCATGTTAAGAATGGTAGGATAACTGAAGCATGCAAAAAGGTTTGGAAAGCAACAGGAAAAACATTTGCTAGCGTAGGCTATCAATGGAGACCCACTGGAAGGAAATTCAGTTTAGGAAAACAGTGCACGTTACCTAAAATGAATAAGCATAAAATTGTTAAAGTTAAGGAATGGAGACCCACTGGAAGGAAATTCAATTTAGGAAAACAGAGATCATTACCTAAAATGAATATGCATAAAATTGTGAAGAATAAGGAATGGAGACCAACTGGTAGAATCCTGTCTTTAGAGTCACAATGCCTTCCATCTAGGTCTTGTCCTGCCTCTAGTTCTGTCTCCTCAGTAAAGACAGTAGCATCTGTGAAATCTGTGGTTCCAGAATATGTGTGTGCTGACCAAACGGACCCCAATTTCACTTGGGGATCCACATTTTTCAGTTATCCATTGTTGTCTGGTTTCAAATGCAGGTCGTACAAATCGTCCTGTGGTATTTGGACTCAGGCTGCTCAAAACATATGACTGGGGATCGTTCGCGGCTCAAGAACTTCGTGAAAAAGTTTATCGGGACAGTTAGATTTGGGAACAACCACTTTGGTGCTATTATGGGTTATGGAGATTATGTGTTTGGTGACAGTGTAATCTCAAGGGTATATTATGTGGAAGGACTAGGGCACAATCTGTTTTCTGTGGGTCAATTTTGTGATTCAGATCTGGAAGTAGCTTTCAGAAAACATACATGTTTCGTCAGAGAATTGGATGGTATAGATCTTCTCAAGGGCAGTCGGGGCACCAATCTATACACCATATCGATTGAAGAAATGTTGAAGTCCTCTCCCATATGCTTGCTTTCTAAAGCCTCTAAAACAAAATCATGGCTGTGGCATCGTCGTTTGAACCACTTGAACTTCGGTACCATAAATAGTCTTTCCCGTAAAGATCTTGTTAGAGGGATGCCCAGACTGAAATATGAGAAAGATAATCTTTGCTCTGCATGTCAACTGGGTAAAAGCAAGAAGCAAACCCACAAGCCTAAAACCATCAACACCAACTTGGAAGTTCTGCATACCCTCCACATGGACTTGTGCGGTCCAATGAGAATACAAACCATAAATGGAAAGAAGTATGTTCTGGTGATAGTAGATGATTATTCTCGGTTCACATGGGTAAAGTTTTTGAGAACCAAGGACGAAACTCCAGAGGTGATCATTAAACTGATAAAACAGCTGCAAGTAAGGCTCGACAAAACTGTCAGAATCATCCGCACTGATAATGGTACTGAGTTTGTTAACCAACAACTCCGTAATTTCTATGAAAGTATTGGCATCACGCATCAGAAAAGTATCCCTCGCACTCCTCAACAGAACGGAGTGGTTGAAAGAAGGAACCGTACTCTGGTGGAAGCTGCAAGAACTATGCTTATATTTTCAAAGGCACCGATGTTTCTCTGGGCAGAGGCTATTGCAACAGCATGTTACACTCAAAACCGATCCCTAATTCATCCAGTTCATGAGAAGACTCCCTTCGAGTTAATTCATAACAAGAAACCGGATCTTTCCTTTCTCCGTGTGTTTGGTGCACTTTGCTATCCAACTAACGATAGTCAAGACTTGGGAAAGTTAAGAGCTAAAGCAGATGTAGGTATTTTTGTTGGATACGCACCAGACAGTAAAGGGTATCGAATCTACAATAAGAGAACCCGTAAAATCATGGAAACCATTCATGTTACGTTCGATGAGCTGAGTGAGCAACCTGCTTCAGGACAAATTAGTTCTGGACCCGATCTTAACCTTTTGTCACCTGGACCCATTAGTTCAGGACTTGTACAGTATTCCACGCCTGCAGATTCTTATGTGCCACCTACATGCGAGGAGTTAAAGAAGTTATTTGATCCTATGTTTGATGAATACTTTGAGCCAACGAATGGAACCATCCCAAGTGAACCTGTTGTACTTCCTATGGCTGAGGTTCAAGCCCCACAATGTTCAGAAGGCCCTACAACTTCAGTATCAGTCAGTCACAATGCTCCAGCTGCCAGTCAATCGCCTTCGTCATCAAACGCTCAATCTTCTCCAGTGATACAAGAATCTTCAGATAATCATTCTTTGGAAGTTAACCCTTTTGCTCCTGGTGATGAGGTTCCTTTTGAAAACATATTTGCTCCTGAACGTGCATCAGACACATCCTCACTTGAAGAACACAGCACTGCTACATCCGTTCACAACCCTCAACCTCACGACCATATCAAAAAATGGACCAGTGATCATCCAATCGACAACATCATAGGCAATCCCTCACGTCCAGTATCCACACGTAATCAACAAGCCACTGATGCACTATGGTGCTTCTTCAATTCTGTACTGTCCAAAGTCGAACCAAAAGATGCCAAAGAAGCAATGACTAAAGATTGCTGGTTCCAGGCTATGCAGGATGAAATCCATGAATTTGATCGACTTGAAGTATGGGAATTAGTGCCTCCTCCAGAGCTTGCAATGATCATTGCTTTAAAGTGGATCTTCAAAGTGAAGCTTGATGAGTATGGTGATGTGTTAAAGAACAAGGCACGGCTAGTTGCTAAAGGGTTCAGACAAGAAGAGGGCATTGATTTTGAAGAATCGTTTGCTCCGGTTGCTAGAATTGAAGCTATAAGAATCTTCCTGGCAAATGCTGCTAGTCGAAATATGATAGTCTACCAGATGGATGTCAAAACGGCATTCTTGAATGGTGACTTAAAGGAAGAAGTTTATGTGAGTCAACCAGAAGGATTCGTGGATACTGAACATCCTACTCATGTTTACCGCTTGAAGAAGGCTCTTTATGGGTTAAAACAGGCGCCAAGGGCATGGTACGATACATTGTCCAAGTTCCTCCTAGTGAACGGATTCTCCAAGGGTGTTGTTGATCCCACACTATTCACCAGGAAGTCAAGAAACCATCTACTACTAGTTCAGATCTATGTAGATGATATCATCTTTGCTTCAACAGATCCTAGTGAATGTGATAGTTTTTCAAAAGAGATGAATTCCAAGTTCCAAATGTCCATGATGGGACAAATGTCATTCTTCTTAGGATTACAAGTTTCTCAAAGTCCCGGAGGCATATTCATTAATCAATCCAAATACGCCAACGAGATCTTGAAAAAGTTTGGATTCTATTCAAGTGAACCTGTTGACACTTCCATGGTTGATAGAACGAAGCTGGATGAAGATCCTTCAGGGAATCCAGTGGATATAACGAAATATCGAAGCATGATTGGATCTTTGATGTACATCACGGCTAGCAGACCAGATCTTCTGTTTGCTGTGTGTATGTGTGCTCGGTATCAATCCAGACCAACCAAAAAGCATGTTGAAGCAGTGAAAAGGATCTTCCGATATCTTCAAGGCACGGTTCATATGGGTCTCTGGTATCCTAAGGACACTGCAATGGAGTTAACGGCGTACGCGGATGCTGATCATGCGGGATGTCAAGACACTCGTCGAAGTACTTCAGGAGGAGCTCAGTTTTTAGGGGAAAAGTTAGTTAGTTGGTCTTCTAAGAAGCAGATGAGTACTTCCATATCATCTACTGAAGCTGAGTACATTACCATGTCTGCTTGTTGTGCACAAATCCTTTGGATGCGATCACAACTTTCGGACTATGGATTCTCATACAACAAAATTCCCCTATATTGTAACAACAAAAGCGCCATTGCTCTTTGTTGTAACAATGTTCAGCACTCCAGGTCAAAACACATCGACATCAGGCATCACTTCATCAGGGAACAGGTGGAAAAAGGAATTGTGGAACTATACTTCGTGAGGACAGAGTTTCAGTTAGCTGACATCTTCACCAAGGCCCTCCCAAGAGAAAGGTTTCAGTTTATTCTCCCACGCCTTGGCATGAAGAGCATGACTCCTGAAACCCTCAAGTGTCTTCAGGAAGAAAAGGAGGAGTAAAGGATTGACTTTCTATATCCTTGTACATAGTTGTATATATCTTAAATCAAAAAGAAAAATACAAAAATATAAAACCTATAAAAACCATAAAAATCGAAAAATCAGAAAATACCAAAAATAGTCCTACCTAGGCATGTCTTCTGTTTATCGATAACATTTACGGATCTAGAAATGTCATTCAACAATGGCACGGATTCTTAAATGAAGCTCGAGCAGAAGTTATACTAATCAGTTAAAACATGTTTTAATGGCTTGCAGTTACTTCATACTGCAACCCGCGCTGTACAATGGGGAAAGCATGTCGCCAAAAAGACAGCTGTTCCTCCAACCGGGTGATGTTCACCTGGGCATGGATTACTTTATATCCATGTTTCCCCGACTTGATGTACGTCTCAGTGCATCATTTTGCGTATAAGAAGAGAAGTCTTCTTTGCACCAGGAACTCTTTCAGTTCTATGATTCTTCAAGAGAGTTCTGGTTTTTCACAAGGTGGTAACTGGACTTAAATTTCACAAATACTTATCTCTCAATTGAATGACTACAGCTCTTTAAATAGAAAATGGGTCATTAATTGAGGGGGAGCATATTTGTTCAAATTTCCGACACCTTGCCAAATTTGTGCAACATCAGCAGTGACATTCTCTCGTTGTTTCACGGGGAGCATAGTATGCTCCAAAATCAGAATACATTTAAACCTGACCACATTTTCTCCCAAATTTTCTAAACTTATTTAAATCACTCGGGATCACAAATCTCAAATGGTTTGAAATTTTTGATCGGGGGAGAGAATGTGATTTAAATATGAAATTCTGATAAAATGTGATGATTTGGAAGCAAATGTAAGCTCTCCCGTATGTGCTAAACCATTTTGTATATCAAGGCACATATTGAGGGGGAGCAAAATGTTTTGGTCATAAAAGCAAGCTCTTCCATATGTGCTAAAATCTTTCATATAACGATGCATATATTGAGGGGGAGCAAATGGTTTTAACAAAACATTAAGGATTTGGGCATCACACGTGAGCAAGGCTCAGACTTCACCAATGAATTGACGAAACTTGAACTGTCATCAATCGAAAAGATTCGTCTTGGCCGGGTAATAATTTCAAGCTGGTCTAACCAGTGATGTAAGCGTGTCTCGAAAAAGATGAATCTGAGTAGAGTGTACCATTTCGAGAAACTTTCTGTGTACTTGACCAGGCCGGGTAATAATTTCAAGCTGGTCTAACCAGTGATGTAAGCGTGTCTCGAATCGGTCATGTTCACTGAAAGTTGATCAATTCAAAAAGTGCGAGCTCTACCTAACATGTGCAAATTTATAAAACAATCAACCGAGCACATGTTGAGGGGGAGCATTTGAAAAATATAAAACTCTCAAGTGTTTGCAAAAATGTGTTTCAAAATCATGAACACTTTGAGAGATTTTTCAAGGATTTGGTTTGGCAATCATGGATGAATATCAAAGACCGACCATTTTAATTAACACATGGAGTTATAAGGATGGTTAGGTTAGGTTCAAGTTCCCATGATCCCGCCAGAGCCGGAGGGATCTACCCAGGGATAATCCACTAGTTAGTATAGAAGTCCTTAGGTATGATTTAAAAGGAGAAAAGTGAATGAGGGAAGAGTGCCGACTGAGATGGAGCTAACACTGGAACAAACCCAACAAGGTGTTAGTTATGAAGTCACGGTAAGCACTGAAGGGGTTGAAGAATGAAAAAGAATTGTAAAGAGAAAGGGTGAAAAGAAATAGCCCTCCTTACAACTTAGGCAGAAACCGGGTCAATACATATGCTGTCAGAATCACTTGGTTGATTGCTGGCATTGAAGACAAAGTATCATGGACCCAGTGACACGCTGCACAACCCTCCCTAGCCACTCAATGTCCCTTAAAGGACTCTTGTTTCAATTGTCACAGAGTTCAATACATTCCTATCGTCTCTCTCACTCCAAGTTAGATGATATTGAAAAGGTGGCAGTCCTCTCCAGCCTCCGCTCACTAAATTAAAATGCACTATAGAGTCTAGAGCCACGAGATGCATAATAAGATCTCATAGGGACACGAACTATTTCTACACTGGTTGGTCAACATTAAGGACACCAGTTGTAAACTTATGAGTCCTACGCAGATCTTAGCAATCTGCCAGAACATTCATGAGGGAATTTACAAATGTAATTCTCAATGATTGAATGGAAATTCCTGCCAGGGTCAACATCAAGCAGCCCTGAAAGCAGGTCACTTTGGTAATTCCACGTGGATTACGCTTAGTGGTCGCGGCGGTTTCAAACGGTCTACAGTCGTGGAGTGATCTCCAGCGACTCACCTAATCGTTGAAATGCTACGGCATAGTCTTAAAAGGCCCTCTGTGGGTTTTCGATTAGGAACGGTCTTGGTAAGGATTAGAGAGAGTTTTCACACTATGCTGTTAACAATCTCGAAGTCCGAACCTGTAAGTACCGGTCGATTTGTTGCTAACTGTCATATGCAGGAAATTTTGGCGATTGTAGCTGTGGAATGTTGTAGCTGGTTGCTGTTGTAGCTGGTTGCAGAAAAGATGCCAATCCATCACCACATGCTCACACCACATCATCATCAAAGAAGTCATGATCAACCTGAAAGACCTTCAACACAGCTTCTGCTAACTCTGATGCTGAAGATCATGACACCATATCGTGTGAGCATGTCGGCTCTAAGTATATTTCATCACATGGAGACCTACTACTGAAAGATGACTTGGAGACTCAAGTGGGATGATACTTTCAAAGATTACTCAAAGTTCATCCAAGACAAAAGAGAAGTCGTCTTAAGATCACGGATGTTTGCACAACAATCTATGATATTGAAGAATCAATGGTTACGAGCTATGATGTCAAGATCCAAAGAAGAAGTGCTGAAATACAGAACATTACTTCTGGGGTGACCTCCCTTAGGGGGAGATTGTTAGGAATATGAATATTCAGCTGAAGACTCGGTCACCCCGAGTACTTATTAGTACATCATAGCTCGTAGGATTATCAGTAATATTATTAGTAGCTTAGTTATTATTATTAGTATTGTGGAGTGGGTCGGGTCTTTACCCTCTGTCAGCTCTTTCCACAGCCCACTAGGGGCATATTAAGTAGTATGTATAAATACCCCTTCCCTTGCAAGGGAAGGGTTGGAACTCTCATTATTTCAAGCTAATACACATAGTGTTTCTCTCACTAGAAGTTCCCATCTCTCTCTCTCTAGTTCTTGTCTATTCGATCCATATAAAGGCCTCAAACAAGTGTTTCTTGCATTGTGAATACCCTACATACATGAATCATCAGTCTGAGGGTGTTGACTATCAACGGTTGTAGCGGTTTCTACATCCTTATCCTGATGATTTTAACTATTATTTGTCTTGATGCAACAATCAAGAATCTTTCCTGTGGGAATCCATCTAAGACCAACTGTTTTAAAAACTTTTCCCATGGGAATCCACCTAAGGCAAGATCTAGGAGTTGTTTTCTTTTCATATACAGCAGAAGTCTCATTTTGAGAAAACCTACGTGCTGTAGAGATCCACCTTTTAGGTTTCTTAGCCTCTTGCTTCTTATCAACGGTTTTGTTTCTATTTGGTGTCCTAGTGGATTGTGCCTTAGCACGTGAATTTGATTTCTTGATATATAGTGCAACACATGCATCATGATTAGCTGGGAAGACACATTTTTGACATGTAGGACAAACAAATTCAATATTCTTGTTTAACACGGCAACCTTAATTTTGTCACTACTGTCATTTTGAACTTGCTTTGTGTTCGAAGAGGAATTATTAGTGTTGCATTCTACGTGAATAACATTTTCTTTTGCGCAACTACTCTTAGATGCAAGCCAATCCCTAGTCTTTTGTTGAGTATTCCTAGGTAGTGGTTTACTACTAATAGTAGTGCCTTGTAATGTTGTGGAATTCATCACCCTAGGTTTTGTACCTAAAATTCCATCTTTTCGAATCTGTGCCTTTTGCCTAGCTTTTTCAAGATAGGGATTGTAGACCATGTCGTTTGAACCAGCAGATTCTTTAACAGTTTTTATGGTCACAGTCGGTGAGCTATTCCTAGGGGCACACACATTAGGATTTAGCTTGTTGTCCTTTGAATTTGTTGTAGCATTCCTAGACTTTTTTGGATTATCTTTTTCACTTTTGTCTATCGCCCTATATGTTTGAGATGTAGAGGCAGACGAAGTAGTGGGACTAATCCTATCAAGGCCAGGTGCTATCGCATTTGATGTTTCGACAACCGCTTTTCCTTTATCAGCACATTGAGAAATTGACATTTTTGGTGTTGCAGCCCTTGTTTCCTCACCCTTCCCTTGTTGACTTTAAAGCTGAGACTTCAAAAGATCAATTTGTTCTTGCATGTTTTTGTAAGAACGCTCATATGACAGTTTGTCATACTTGCATTCTTCCTTTTTCCGATCAAGTTGTTTAAAATATGTTACATTTTCTTTTTCAATCTTAGCAAGCGCATTTTCATATTTTTCAACAATTTCAGAAGTCTCAGCTCGAAGTCTTTCATCATCCTCTAAAGAATATGTTTGATAAATAATGGACATAATTTCAGTCGATAGAGCTACTTCAGAGAGTATGTCATTGTGTCTTTCCAAAACTTTTATGTGTTCAATGTTTTCATTAGCTTCCTTCACCAGGGATTTGTGGTCATTGACAAAGTCGGCGGTTTCATTCAGAAAAGTTCTTTCAACATTCAGAACTACTGCATAAATTGCAGATAGTGGAGGAATGATATCTTTTTCAAACATCTTTTTCTGTTCTGTATGAAAACTTGAAAACCAATCATTGTAGTTACTATTTGTTTTGGATGCCACAGTCATTTGAAGCGTTTCAACTCTCCTTTTAAGATCATCCAAATATTGTCTAGCTTCACTTGTGTGACAAGTGTTCTTAGAGAATATTTGTTCGATGTTAGAAAGATGTTTCGAAACAACTTTTCTTTTTGCGACAGCCACTGGTTTTTTGAAAAACAATGGTGACTCTTTTTGAACCTGATGAACGCCAGAATCTGTATTAAGCTTGTTATAATCAATTGGTTTAATTTCTGGGTTCATTTGTCTCATTTTAACACGACTCTCTTCGGCAAGCTCAATTGTTTCATAGGAATCACGAACCTCGGGAGGATCATGGTTATCATTTAGCACATTACCATTATATAACACATTCTGATGGTGCTGAGCTTTCTTGAGATAATAAGGGTTTTCATAACCGATAGCCATTTTCTTCATTGTATGTAAAATTGGGTTTGGATCGTTAATTAACAAATTAATTGTTTGTGTTGAATGACCCGTTTTTACAAGCAATTCTTCCAACTTTTTAATGCTTTCTTGTTTGTCAATGATTTCATCAAGAAGATCATTTTCTCATTTTGAAAACTTAGCATTCAATTCTTTCTTCTCTTTTTCAAGATCAGAACAAATTGATTTTTGTTTAGAAAGTTGGGTGGTTAATTCAGAAATTTCCTTGTTTAGGGATTTTATTTGCATGTTCAACTTAACATCGAAAGTGTCGTATTTGATTTGCAAATATTTCTCCCTTAACATAGAATCTCTATAACCAGTTTCAAGTTCTGACTGTCGTTTGTTATTAAATTCAAAAGCTTGTTCATTTACCTTATATCTCTCAAGCTCAGCGGTCAATTTCTCATTCGCGGCCTTAACATCGCGATTGATCTGTTTGACCTTTTCAATTTCAATGCGACAATTATTCAGTAATGATTCAAATAAAGCACGGGTTTCCTCATCATTAGTGTCATTTTGTGCAACTTGAACTTCATTAGGATTCATATCTGGAGTTGCCAAATTAATATTGCTACAATTTGGCGTGTCCATATATGTATCATAAGTAGGTTCGAGAGGCACAGAATGTGGCTTTTCATGAGCAAACAGATTAACCTCATTACTTGTATTTGGTACCGCATGGAGTGGTTCTTTGTCATAAGTAGGATGAATGTTAGAATCACTGCATGATATTGATTCTTGCTGATTTTCCATAAGGTTGGAGATTCCAGTGACTTCTGTTGAATTGTCATTAACTCTTGTTGTAACCATGAAGTCGTATTCCTCAGCAGTCAACGGTATTCCCGATTCTTCCTTTTTGGCTAGCATCAACATGTACTGGAGCTTTTCTAGCTTCGTTATTGCATTGACATTTCCAGCTATACCTATATCACTCTTGTGGATTTCTGATGAAGTCATGAAACAATAATCCACATTTTGATTGATCCCGTTCTGATTCACAAATTGATCCATTTGGCTTCCAGTATTCTGCCCTGCATATTGCATTTGATTCCCCATCTGTATACCTATAGCATTTCCTTGATGATTCCCGATAACCTCAACCATTTGTCCTTCTTGACCCATATATAACTGCGTATTGTCAGTGTATGGTGAATTCCATTGGTTGTTGTTACGTTGTTTGAAGTTTAATGCCTTGGTGAATAATGCAAAAGCATGTGCCAAACCAGTTGCGAAATTATCTTGTTGAGTTGCCATAGATGAAGTTGTATGATAAAGATGATGTTGGATCGTTGCAAAGATCTAGGAGTGGGTTGGTTACGGTTCACGACAAAGTTGATATCAAACTTGGGTAACTTGAGTAACTTAAGGTAGCTGAGTTGAGTAACTTGGGAATTGAGTAACTTGGTTAGGGTTCCAAACTCGGTTATCCAAACTTAGTGAAAATCCTCGAACTCAGTGAAAATCCTCGAACTCAGTGAAAATCCTCGAACTCAGTGAAAATCCTCGAACTCAATGAAGTCCAAACTTAGGTGAACTCAGTGAAGTCCAAACTTAGGTGAACTCGGTGAAGTCCAAACTTAGGTGAACTCAGTGAAGTCCAAACTTAGGTGAACTCAGTTAAACTTCACCTAACTCGACTAAATCACCTAACTCGGTGAAATAGTCACTGAACTCGGGCAAAAGAACTCGGATGAACAGTAACAACTCGGGTGAACAGTAACTCGCCCCAAAAAAAATTTCCTAGATCAATGTTTGGCTCTTGATACCACTTGTTATAGCTTAATATCAATCCTTATCATACACACTAGAAGATTAAAGAAGATAGAAGATTAGAAGAGAAAGTGGGATGTATTAGATTAGAAGAGAAATGAGAGATACAAGAGAGTGCCCTAGAAGCAACACACACATCCAAAGCACCTAGACATCCAACCTTCCAAATGAGGTGGAAGGTGCTATTTATAGATTTCTAGCTTGGGTGGGCTTGGACTCTATATGGGCTTTTACATGGATTAAATAACATACAACTTTCAACCTATTAGATTAAGTCCAAGCCCATTGACTATTCTAACTTAATTACACAACGACACATTTACTAGAATATATAAATGACGAATGACCATCACTTTTTATAACTCCTAACAAGATCATTGTGATCTTATAAGAGATAGTGAACATCTCTTGAAGCCATTGGGCTTGTGTGATTGATCAAGAAGATCAAGGGTCATTAGGATAGTGTTAGTCAAGTGAGTGTTGATCATTGTGATCGTGTCGAGATCTTGGTGATCTCTTGAATCCATTGGGCTTGAGTGTTTGATCAAGTGGATCGTGGTAGATTGGTGCTAGCTAAGATTAGCACTCTACATCTAGCTTAGTGTCGGAAATAGGATAAGAGACGTGTACGGTTTTCTCCGCCTTAAGGGAGGTTGTTGACATAGTGCTTGAAACTCTCGAGTGTGGTACTCGGGGAGTGGAGTAGGGCGAAGAGGTGCTTCGTAGCCGAACCACTATAAATCATTTTGTCCCGGTTTGATCTTTCCAACTTTTCTCTTTACTTACTTTACTTATTATTAGTTAGTTTAGTGTGTAGTTCATATTGGTGTTGATTGATTACACATAAGATTCGAATCATGGTTTTTAATAAGTAAACTTTTAAGAAGATTTTAAAAGAACTTAAAAACCGGTAAAACTATTCAACCCCCCCCCCTTCTAGTTTTCCACAATTGGTATCAGAAGTCACGTCAGTCAAGATTTTAAAGTATATTGTATTTTAAAACTTGAATCGATCAATGGATTCCGACAAATATCTAGAAGGGCAATCTATGCAAAGACCACCACTTTTCGAAATCGGTTGTTTTATTTATTGGAAAACATGATTCGAAACGTATGTGAAATCAAAAGACATTGATCTTTGGCATGTTATTACCGAGGGTGACTTTAAACCGATTCAAATGAATTCGGAAACTAAAAAGGATGAAATAGTTTCTTATGATAAACAAAGTGATGAACTTAAAAGAAAGCTAGCCAAAAATAATGAGGCTAAAATGATGATTTACAATGCTTTGCCTAAAAAGGAATTTGAAAGAATTTTCATGTGTAATACGGCAAAAGATATTTGGAAAACTTTGTTAGTCACTCACCAAGGTAATAATCAAGTCAAAGAGAACAAGATTGATCTTCTTGTTCAACAATATGAACAATTTTCCATTTCGGAAGATGAGTTAATAGATAATGTTTTTGCTAGATTTAATACTATTATCACTCGTCTTAAAGCTCTTGATGAAGGTTACTCTAGCAAGAATTATGTTAGGAAGTTTCTTAGGGCTCTACATCCTAAATGGAGAGCAAAGGTCACCGCCATTGAAGAGTCAAAGGACTTGGTGACATTGTCACTCGATGAACTAATAGGAAACTTGAAAGTTCACGAGATGATAATCAAGAAAGACTCCGATATAGTTAGAGGCAAAAGTGAGAGAGTTAGATCTCTAGCATTAAAGGCCAAGAAGGAGTCTAGTGATGAGGAATGTTCGAGTTCCGATAGTGAAGATGAAGAATATGCATTAGCGGTTAGGGACTTTAAGAAGTTCTTTAGGAGAAGAAGTAGGTTCGTTAGGCAACCTGGTGATGAAAGGAAGACATCACAAAAGAACCGAGTTGAAAAGAAAGGGACAAGTGATAGGACATGCTTTAGATGCGGAGATCCTAATCATTTCATAGGAGAATGTCCCAAACCACCGAAATCCAACAACCAACGAGCTTTCATAGGAGGCTCTTGGAGTGATAGCGGTGAAGAAGAAGAGAAGAAGCCCAAGGACAAAACATGCCTAATGGCTCAAGCTTCTCATGAGGTACGTTATGACTATCCTGATTATCTTGATGATAATTCGTCAATAGATGAGAACACGCTAAATGACGAATATAATAAACTATGCAAAGTTAGTTCTAAAATTTTAGGTAGAAACAAATCACTAAAATTAAAATTACATGAACTTGAAATGCAAGTGTTAGAACTAAAGAATCAAGTCAAAAGACTTGAGAAAAATAAAGAAGTAGATGTAGAATGCAAGTCATGCATAAGCCTTCGAGTAGAAAACGAAAAACTCAAAGAAAATGTATTTAGGATCAGTAGGTTTGAAAAAGAAACAGATAATGTTTCAACAAGTAAAACAGAAAAGGTAGAATCTGTCAAACCCACAAATTCTGTCAAAACATCAGACGGCACCACTAAATGTACACACGGCACCATTAAAGTTAATGGTTCCGTGGTACCGTGTGCTGTTGAAGACAGAACTGAGTCTGATTTGAAAAATAATCCAAGTTCTAAACCAAGTCACATAGTTGTAAATGGTACCAAGGTATCTGTTGCTAGTATAAAGGAAGCCAAAATATTTTACAAGTCGTTATCAACCCCAGACATAACTTTGTAAAACCCGATGCTAGGTCTAAGACACCTCCACCTAGAAAAATGAATTCCCCTAAACCTTGGTCAAGAACTCCTCTACCGAGACGTAACTCTAGAAGACAAAGTTATCCAAGTAACTATCCCGTAACTTGGAATGACCGTCATCTACAAAGTTACTTACCATGGGAAATTTGTCCTCCATTCCAACATCCCAACCAAATGCAACTAATGCATGGGATGTTTAATGCTAACAAATTTGGACCCATGAGATATTGGGGACCAAATGTTTGAATGTTTGTCTTATTCAATAGATATGCTTGGGAATCGACTTGGAGCCTGACAAATGGGTCAAGGATAGTGGATGCACTAATCATATGACGGGTAATCGAAGTCTTTTCTCATCATACAAAGCATACAACGGAGGTAATGTCACTTTCGGTAGCAAACTTAAGGGCAACATTATTGGCAAAGGTACGATCACTCAAAACTCCCTCACTATTAAAAATATAGAGCATGTAGACAACCTAGGATTTAACTTACTTAGCATTAGTCAAATGGTAGATAATAAATGTAGAGTTATATTCTCCGAAGAGGGTAGTGAGATCATTAAGGATGGTAAAACCATAGGCAAGGGAGTTAGGAGAAATGGCTTATTTGTCATGAAAATAGAAAATAAGCCTCAGGATAGGATATGCTTAACAACCATAGATGATAATTCCACTCTATGGCATAGGAGGTTAGGTCACGCCAATATGCGATTGATACAATCATTGGCGTCTAAGGAACTAGTTAGAAACCTACCTAAGATTAAGTTTGATAAACATTTTCGTGACGCTTGTAAAGTTGGAAAACAAGCTCATTCTAGTCACAAAGCTAAGAATATGGTCTCGACCTCTAGATGCCTAGAACTTCTTCACATGGACTTATTTGGTTCATCCTCCGTACGAAGCTACGAAGGAAACTACTACACCTTAGTGATAGTTGATGACTACTCTAGGTATACTTGGACTAGATTTCTTAAGAATAAGACACAAGCCTTTGAAGAATTCGAGGTCTTTAGTAAGAAAGTTCAAAATCAACTAGGATGTACAATAGTTTCCATTAGGACGGATCATGGTCGGGAATTTGATAATGAAGTGCATTTTGGAGCATATTGTGATGCTAATGGTATTACACACAATTTCTCAGCTCCACGCACTCCACAATCAAATGGGGTAGTTGAGCGGAAAAATCGTACTCTACAAGAAATGAGTAGAACGATGTTGAATGAACAATCAATTCCGCAAAAGTTTTGGTGTAATGCGGTGGACACCTCAACTTATATTCTTAATAGGATTCTAATTAGACCTATCTTAAGAAAAACCCCATATGAAATCATGAAAGGTAGAAAACCTACTCTTGATTACTTTAGAGTGTTTGGAAGCAAGTGCTTCATACTTAACACTAAAGACTACCTCACCAAGTTTGACCCAAAGTCTTACGAAGGTGTTTTCCTAGGTTACTCCCAAAATAGTAAAGCCTATGTAGTCCTAAACAAAGAAACCGTGAAAGTCGAATAATCACTCAACGTGACATTCGATGAAAGTCCTCCACCAACTAAGACATCACCCTTGGTGGATGATGACTTAGATGAGGATGAAGCCATTAAGGTCAATGGCAAGAAACCTTTAGAAGATGACATTGAGGATGAAATAGTTGAAGTTGACGAAGTTGTCAACATTAAGGAATCCAAGAACCATCCTATTGATAATGTCATAGAAACCTAAACCAAAGAACCCTTAGGTCACAAGCCCAAAACAAAAGTAATTTCTTTTGTTTTATATCAACCGTAGAACCTAAGAATGTAAGTGAAGCGATTAAGGATAAAAGTTGGGTGGTTGCCATGCAAGAAGAACTTAATCAATTCACCGCAAACAAAGTTTGGGATTTAGTACCTGCACCTAAGAATCAAACAATCATAGGAACTAAGTGGGTGTTTAGGAATAAGCTCGAGGAAAATGGCGTCGTAACTAAGAATAAGGCAAGGTTGGTAGCACAAGGCTATAACCAACAAGAGGGAATAGACTATGATGAAACCTATGCACCCGTAGCTAGATTAGAGTCTATTAGGATACTCCTTGCCTATGCATGTGCCTTTGACTTTAAATTGTACCAAATGGATGTGAAAAGTGCATTCCTAAATGGTTATATCAACGAGGAGGTATACGTTGCACAACCTCCGGGATTCGTTGATTTCAAAAAACCGAATCATGTTTATAAACTCAAGAAAGCTTTATATGGTCTCAAACAAGCTCCAAAAGCTTGGTACGACAGACTAAAAGCATTCTTGATCGAACATGAATATACCATGGGAGTGGTAGATAACACGCTTTTCACAAAGAAACGAAATTCACATCTCAATATTGTTCAAATATATGTTGACGACATCATATTTGGCTCAACTTGTCCAGAATTGTGCGATGATTTCTCCAAAATCATGCGCGACGAGTTTGAGATGAGCATGATGGGCGAATTAAATTTCTTCCTTGGTTTACAAATTAAACAAATGGAAGATGGTATCTTTTTTAACCAATCTAAGTATACTAAGGAAATGCTTAAGAAGTTTAGTTTAGAAGAGTCTAAGCCCATAAAAACTCCCATGTCCACGGAAATAAAACTCATGAAAGATGAAGAATGTGAGTCCGTGGATAGCACTAAGTATAGGGGTATGATAGGAAGTTTACTATACCTCACGACAAGTAGGCCCGATATCATGTTTAGTGTCTGCCTTTGTGCTCGCTTCCAAGAGGATCCCAAAACCTCTCACCTTGAAGCGGTTAAGCGTATCTTTCGATACATTAAAGGCACTATACACTTGGGATTATTTTATCCCAAGGGGACCGGTGTAGAAATTGTTGTCTATGTCGACTCTGATCATGCGGGAGATTATGTGGATCGAAAGAGTATGAGTGGCGTTTGTACCTTCATGGGTTGTTGTCTAACTTCTTGGTTCTCCAAGAAACAAACGACTCTTGCTATCTCCACGACCGAAGCCGAGTACGTAAGCGCCGGAAAGGCATGTCAACAAGCACTATGGATGAAAAAGCCCTTAATGACTATCACATCCATCTAGATGACGTCCCCATTATGTGTAATAATAAAGGTGCTATTGACTTGAGCAAAAACCCCGTTCAACACTCCCGTACTAAACACATCGAAATTCGCCACCACTTCCTTCGCGATAACGTTCAGAAAGGAAACATTTCTATTGAGAAAGTTCCTTCTCAAGACAATATCGCTGACATCCTAACCAAACCTCTCAAACGAGAATGCTTCAACTACCTTCGTCTAGGTCTAGGTATGATGGAACATATTCCATAAATCTCATGACTCTTGAAGTCATCTCGTGTGTCTTGTTTCGTCTAGTTTAGGTTCCCCTCGTCAAAAGAATTTATTAGGTATAAATTCTTTCCTCGTGTCAAAAAGTCTCACTAAAACAGCGAGACTTATTCGTCAAAAATCAAAATGGGACAGAAAACCATCCCAGCAGATCACGGCTCCACTAAATGTGGCACAGAACCGTTAAATCTAACGGTACCGTGGAACCGTGTATCTGGTACATCCCGTTTTTCAATCTCCTTTTTTCCCACATTACTCATTTCAAACCCTCTCAACTTCAGCAACTGCTGTCATTACCTTACCTCACAACCCAAAACTCAATCGCACCCCTTCAAGATCATATTCAAGATATTTATTTTCAAGATTCTCAATCATTTCAACTTTTTCAACAATAATTGTAAGCTTTCTTACTCTAATTTTCTCTAATTTTGAGTCTAGGGTTTGTTCATTAATGAAAATTGAATTGGGGTTTTTCAATTTTTACTAGGAAACTTTCAATTAGAAGTCATCAACACTAAAATATTTCAAAATCTTTGGTGCTAAAACACTGAAGTCACCAAACACCCCAATTCTATAGTTTTCAAAAATCTCACGAAACTAGGATCATGAAACATTTTTCGTGCATTGTTGTTGCAAACTAAAAACATTTTCTCATGCATACATGATCTCACAAATGATGATCGAATTACATAATCAATATGTATTTTTTGACATATTTGTTTGAGCAAAAGTAAAATTAGGAGTGTTTGGGTAATCTCATTATTTTCTTTTGAGTCGAGATTATCGCACCTCCACATAGTTTGCATATAGGCACACACTAGACATGTGTATATAATGCAACTGTTTTTAGTTCTAATTTTTCCTAAAAATTTTCTTATAGGAAACAAAAATGTCTCATGAATATGATTTTGATCATCTTCTAACCGATACCTATACACCCGAAATTTCTCGTGAACCCACAACACCCGGTAACCACATTTGTGCCTATGTCAATCTTGAAACCCGTCGGTTTCATGAAGGCCGTGTCGTTGATCCGTCCCTTATTTACCATCGGGACATCAACACTTTCTTTAGAGCTATAGGATTCGACTGTTTACTCCACATCAACGAGCACATTTGTCCTCGTTTTGTGTTGGAATTCTTTCGACAAGTTGAACTCGTACGTAACGAGGATCAATCTTTGTCACTTTGGTTTTGGGTCCGAAATTCCAAATTCGTCCTAACCCTTGAGTAATTTGCTCAAATCCTTCAAATCCCCAATCGTGGGCAATGTGCCTATACTGAAGATTGGTGTCTCGAGTCCCTCTTCAACTATCGTGAAGAGGATAGTCCATATTGTTCCTACATACCCTCTCCCACCGAACTAACCAAACTTATCCGTACTTATAAGAACTCCTCTTACCCAAATCCAATGAAAATTCGTTTGGATGAGGTTCGTCATGAACTACTTTCTTGGGCAGTCATCCTACGAAAAAATGTTCTAAGTCTAACAGAAAATCGTGAGCAACTTCCGGCGTGTTGTGCTCATATGATTTACTGTCTCCTAACCCAACAACCATACAATCTCGCCTACTTCTTCGCTAAGCGAATCGTACATCTCAAGGGAAACAAAAATAAATTGATACCCTATGGGATGTTCCTAACCCGTCTCTATCACCACTTCATAACCTTTCACCCTTACCTTCATGGTCCTCAATACTCATTTTTCACACCCGTCATGAAACCCATAACCGAGTCATATGTCTCATCCATTCTCATTTCCGGATCCTCCACCCACTATGCACCCTTTGATGATCCTAAACATGAGAATGAGATGCATGTTCAAGACGAGAATGTGACAAGAACGGGAGAATGCTCAAGCCATAAGTAGTTATGAAAGGATTTATATCTCTTATTAGGGTTTATTCTTAATAGATCATATTAGGGATTAATACTCTTAATTATCTTGCATGCTTTACATTAAATCTTTCACCTTGCATGAATATTCTATGTGATATTTGGATGATAGTTTATCTTGTCCTTTATGCTTGCATGCTTATGCTTATCTTGGCAAATTACATGGTAACCTTTATGTACTAGATATAGCTTAATATGGGACATATTAGGCAAATAAGTCTTTAGTGACTTTAGGCACTATCATTTCCAGGAACTAGTTCCCCTAGAAAACATTCCACCAGCTGCCCAGAAATAGCCTGAACTGGAAAATTCGTGACTACAGTGTCACGGTACCGTTAATAGGCCACGGTACCGTTAAATTTAACGGTACCGTGCACCTATTTCACGAATTTTCACTGTTCCTCCTAAAATCCCTGCAACCCTAACCTCAAACCTGCAAATCTTACAACATCACATACACCCTAAGATTCCCTTGCTACACCATAGGACACTCTCATCCACTTTAATTCAAATTTCATCCATCTTGCCTATATAAGGCTTCACCTTTGCAATTTTATCTTGCACTTCATCTTCAACCTCTCATCACACACACCCCATGTCCTCCACACAAGGATCCACCACTCACATCTCAAGGAAACCTAAAATAACCGTAAAACCACCAACAAGACCACTCTTTGTGGATCTTACAAAAGATGATGAAGCAATGACACCACCTTCCCAAGCCACTCCCAAATCACCATCACCACCTAATGCACCCTCCAAAACATCATCTTCCTACACAACATCTTCATCATCCTTCAACACAACATCATTAATGGAATGCAAACTATCCCCCATAACTCCATTGGACTACAACATGCCAACTCCATCACAAACAAACTCACCACCACCTCCTTCCCCTATCATGGCACAACCCATCCAACCCCATCCCTTTGATTTACATAGTGCTAATTGCCTATGTTGCCTCCATAACCGTAATCTCATCTTCTCTTTAAGAGATGAAATTCACTTCATGTTCTCCTTTGTGGAGCACCTCTTTACACCACCACCCCAAATGATGACACCATCTCCACCACCTCCTAGCCAACAAAACTAGACATGTTCATGTTTAGTTTTTCACTAATAAATCATTAGGACCCCTCTTGGAAATGAAGC
Source organism: Artemisia tridentata subsp. tridentata (assembly GCA_021014915.2). Taxonomy (NCBI): domain Eukaryota; kingdom Viridiplantae; phylum Streptophyta; class Magnoliopsida; order Asterales; family Asteraceae; genus Artemisia; species Artemisia tridentata. Next base: position 86,748,018 of record CP139504.1, read on the forward strand.
TTGCCTCTAGTCATTAGGGATTTATGCTTCTAATTGTCTCTTGTTATCTTCATCATGTAGTCATACCTATGTATGACACTTGTTTTATGAATGAATGTTCTCTTTTCTATGGTTATTTTATCATTTTGTGTGGCTTGGCTACTTGGTTATTTTCTTTAATGATTAGATATTTGTCTTAAGTGCTACATGTTAGATTTTGTATATATGTCATCTAACCTTGTTTTGTAGCACGCACCATTGCTCGATTCCTTGGTGTTCTCCAAATGAGGGAGTATACATCAAGGGGGAGTCTTGCAACCTTTTTGCTTCGACAAAAAGGGGGAGAAATGGGAGTAAACTCATTAAAAACTTGTTAAAACTAATTTTAACTTAAAATGAGTTTATGTTTTGTCATCATCAAAAAGGGGGAGATTGTTGATGCAAATAATGTTCTAAAAACGTTATTTATATCTTTCGATTACTTCACATTTTGAGGATGACAAAATGTGAAATCACGTTACGTTAAAATTAACGTAAATAAGTTTTTAATCGAAAGATCCCGTTTCTACGCAAACCACTCTAGAACAAATTTACAAACTTGACAAATGATCAAAGAAGTAAATTTTGGTTTTAAGACTTCACATTTTAATGTGACAAAACATTTTTTCAAAAATAAACCTTACAAATTATTTTTGAATATTTAAGAAATGTTTTAATGGAAAAATAAGTTTAAATTACATAACAGCTATTTTCCCCCCCAAAATCAGCTCCAAACTTCCCCAAATAAGTTTTCACCAGAAAAGACAAAAATTGGAGCGTCTTTGTCTGGGACGGCTCCACGGTTCCACTAAATTTAGTGGAGCCGTCCACCTGTAACGTTCATATTTTCTTTACCTATAAATACCAACCCACTTCACAGATTTTAGTCACCCTTTCACACACAGAAACTTCTGAGTTTAAATCCCTCACACCATTTTCTTTTCTTGATCATTTAGTTTAGTTTTTCTTTTGTTCAAGAGTGATCCAATCATCCAACTTAGAGATCCTTTTCATTCCTCTTCAATAGCAAGAGAAGAATACAAAGTATCCAAGTTGATACAAGGTGTTGTCATTCCTCTTCAAGTGCAAGAGAAGAACTCAAGGTATCCAAGAAGATACAAGAGTTATAGTTGTTAGGTTGTTTGTAACATTTGTTACATACTTGATTGTATCATAGCATACATCAAGATCATTTTTCTTTTGTGAGAGTGTGAGTGAAGATCATTGTGATCTTATAAGAGATAGTGAACATCTCTTGAAGCCATTGGGCTTGTGTGATTGATCAAGAAGATCAAGGGTCATTAGGATAGTGTTAGTCAAGTGAGTATTGATCATTGTGATCGTGTCGAGATCTTGGTGATCTCTTGAAGCCATTGGGCTTGATTGTTTGATCAAGTGGATCGTGGTAGATTGATGCTAGCTAAGATTAGCACTCGACATCTAGCTTAGTGTCGGAAATAGGATAAGCGACGTGTACAGTTTTCTCCGCCTTAAGGGAGGTTGTTGACATAGTGCTTGAATCTCTCGAGTGTGGTACTAGGGGAGTGGAGTAGGGCGAAGAGGTTCTTCGTAGCCGAACCACTATAAATCCTTTTGTCCCGGTTTGATCTTTCCAACTTTTCTCTTTACTTACTTTACTTATTATTAGTTAGTTTAGTGTGTAGTTCATATTGGTGTTGATTGATTACACATAAGAGTTGAATTAAGGTTTTTAATAAGTAAACTTTTAAGAAGATTTTAAAAGAACTTAAAAACCGATAAAACTATTCAACCCCCCCTTCTAGTTTTCCACAGTTCCATCTTCCTTGTTTTCTTCTGCAATCCCTTCTTTAGCTTCATCAGAAGAAGGTCCATCATTTATTGAAGTTGAATCCACACTTGTCCATATTGGCATCATCACATAATCTTGATCTTTCTCTTTTCCTAACCCTGCCTCATTTGTTGCATCATGAGCTTCTGAACCTGAAAAATCATTAGTTTCTGCAACAACAGGCACATAATTCATTGATTGGGTTAGTGTCTCAAGATCAAATAGCCATTTTGGACCTTCACCTGCTACATTGGATTTGTTCTCTAAAAATTCCACATGCAGGTTTTTCTCAACTCTCCTAGTTCTTGAGTTGTATACTCTAAATGCTTTGCTATTGAGAGAATATCCAACCAAGAATCCTTCATCTGCTTTACCATCAAATTTTCCTAGATGGTCTAAGGTATTTAGAATTGTCACATGACATCCAAAAGGTCTAAGAAATCCTATTGCAGGAGTTCTACCTCTAAAAAGCTCATAAGATGTCTTATTGTGAGACTTAACTACTAAAACTCTGTTCTGGACATAGCAAGCAGTATTAACTGCTTCAGCCCAAAAAGTGATAGGCAACTTAGAGTCAGCTAACATGGTTCTAGCAGCTTCTATGAGTGTCCTATTTCTACTCTCAGCTACTCCATTCTGCTGAGGAGTTCTAGCAACACTAAATTCTCTTCTAATACCTTTTTCTTTGCAGAAATCATCCATAACTCTATTCTTAAACTCTGTCTCATTATCACATCTAATGACTTTTACTTTCTTATTTATTAGGTTTTCTATCTCTGTAATAAATGTCTTAAGAATGCTAGAAGTCTCATCCTTAGAACTTAAAAAGAAAACCCATGTAAATCTGCTATAGTCATCAGTAACAACTAGACAAAATCTCTTATGCTTAATACTACTCACAGAAGTAGGTCCAAATAAGTCCATATGAAGCATAAAAAATGATTGATCAATAGATTTAAAAATCTTGGGCTTACAAGTGGCTTTATGTTGTTTGCCTTTGAGACAAGCAACACATGTTTGGTCATTTTCAAATCTTTTCTGAGGCAAGCCTCTTACCAAACCATCTTTGACAATTTTATTTATGGTTTTGAAATTAATGTGACCAAGCCTCCTATGCCATTTCATAGATTCATCGAATGTGACCTTTGCAACAAGACAAGTAAGAGCCTCTTTAGGAACAATCTTCTTCATATCAACACTGTACATGTTGCCCTTTCTTGGAATTTTAAGAAGTACTTGACATTCATCAGGCATCTTAAAATCAGAAGAAAGTACAAGACATTCAGTGTCAGTAAAAAGAACTTTGTTCTTTTTGTCATACATTTGTGAGACACTAAATAGGTTATACTTAAGCTCTTGCACATAGTACACATCTTCAAAATCCAATTTACCAGTTTTAAGTGTACCTTTACCAGTAATTCTTCCTCCTATTCCTCCCCCAAAGGTAACATATCCTCCATCCAATGATTGAAAGTCTGAAAGATAAGACATGTTGCCTGTCATGTGCCTTGAACATCCACTATCTGAATATCCTTGATCTTCATCATCTGCTTGTGAATGTCCCTGCACAGAAATAAGAAAATTAGATTTCTTGGGTAACCCAAGCCATTACTGACTTGGATTTGCCTCGTGCATCAATGTAATTAAATCTTTTGAGAACAGTTGATGCGCCATTGGATTTAAGAGGTCTCCAAATCCAACATGCTGAGGCCTTAACAGCATTGGCCCTCTTTTCCCTAGCAGTTGAACCCTTAGGTTTCCAAATTTGTTTTTGTACCACTGCTTTAGAATGAAAAGGCCTTATAGCAGTTGTTTGTGTATGTTTTTAAGTTGTTTTTGCACTTTGTACTGTTGTTTTTGGGTAAACAGAGTAAAATGGTCTAGCAGTAGTAACTGCTTGTCTAGCAGTAGAAACTGCTGGTCTAGCAGTAGAAACTTGTTTTAGGCCAGACTTTAATGAAACTGCTCTGGGTGTTTTTCTAGTAAAATTAGAGTGGCTTTTAGTTGTATGCCTTTTTAAATTCACCCTATGGTTTGAATACCCAGATACCCTTAGGCTGCAGAAGGCTGCAAGATGGTCAAATTCTCCACAAACGAAACAAGCTTTGTTATAGAAGTCAAAGTCATCACCTTGTTGGTGAGACTTGAGGTCATTCCAATTTCTTTGGTTACCTTTAGGCTTGTTTGTGGTTCTATATTGTTCACAATATCTTACTGGTTGCCTAATATGTTTAACATATGTTTTAGGCCTAACAGTATCATTCTTGACCACTTTAGGAATACTTGTTCCTTTTGCCTTAACAACATCAGGTTTAGACATAACCTGTTCTTCTTCATCATCATCAGATTTCCAGTCCTCAATGATTGGACCATCTGATTTCCTACTAGAGGACACCTTGTCCTCAGGAAGTGAAGTATTACTTACACTTTCACTTACTTTTATAGGTTCATCAACAACTACCTTTGCTTTTGGTTGAACACCATATTCTAATATAGGTTGTTGAAATTCAGACAAGCCTGTGTGTTCTAGGTCTATCCCTGGGGGTGCAGGGATTCCTCTGTAAGGAGATGGGACATTCTTGTATCCTAACCTAGACTTTGCCTTGTTGATTACTTGACATTCAATTAAGTTGGTTACACCCTTAGATGCATATTCTAATGTTTCTACACTTAACTGAATGTTTTCTTTTGCTTTCTTAATCCTATCCAACTCAGCTTTCAAATTACTAATGTCAGCATCTCTAAACACTATTTCCCTGTTAAGAAGTATTTTGGCATCAGTAAAAGTAGCTTCATTGGTCTGATAGTGTATGATCTGCTCTTCTAGAATAGCTAAACCTCTCTTATGATTTTCTAAGTTCTGAATCATTTTGGTTAGTTCTATCCTTTGATCTTGGTAACGTTTTCTTAAAGTTTCTAGTTCTTTAAGAGCAGTGCAATTATTAGAACAAACTTTATCAGATTATACCTCAGTAGAGAAAGCCATGAGTGCCATCTGAGAAGAAGCTTCTTCTTCATCAACCATGAAACTCCAATCAAACCCTAAGCCATCAATAGCTACCATAGCTTTTGAATTTGGCTCAGTGGTCTCCACAGTTCTGGACTTTCTTCCAAAACTTTTGCTCTTGCTATCTTGTTGCCTAGGTCTTCTACATTCCCTTGAGAAGTGCCCCATCATGTGGCAGTTGTAGCATTTTATCTTTGACTTGTCAAAACCAGCAGTATCATTGCTGCTGATAGTGATCTTCTTCCCTGTTCTTTGATAGAACTTCTTAGCCCTCATCCTAAGAAGAGAAATTTGCCATTTTAGGTCCATTTCCTCCAAATCATCATCATTGATTTCCTGGAGGTCTTCATGAGTAAGCATGGACCCATCATTCTGACTTATTAGAAAGGCACAACAAGTCTTCTCATCCATAATACCAACAGTACTGCTTGATGAACTAGCAGCACTAACTCCCACATCAACCTTCACATCTTCAACTGGATTTGAGTTACTAGGAGATGACACAAATGCCATGTTCCTAGTGCTTGAAGTAGATGCTCCAGTATTCTTCACATCTTGTTCCACAATTTTGATGTTGCTATACAAGTCCATTAAGTTCATGGTGTCAATGTCTGGCTTGTTCTTCCAGACAACAACATGCATAGCCCACTCTTCAGGTAAGCTTCTCAAAAAATTTGAGTTTAAATCTTCTTGAGGTATATCCACCCCAAGAATAGCAAGTTGGCTCACAATCTTCTGAAGCCTGTTAAACATGTGGTCTAGTGATTCATTGTTGGTTGAAGAGAAGTTTTCAAAGGTTTGCTTGAGAAGAGTCTTATGGGTCTTTTTGGTGGCTTCATTCCCACCATACCTTGCAACAATAGCCTCAAATAATGACTTGGCATCTTTGAACTTGCTGAAATTTAAGAGTTGATCATTTGGAATGGTCATCATCAGCATACTTCTGGCCTTGAGGTCATTCTTCTTCTTTATCCTCTCTTCTCTTGTTGATGGGGTGGTCTGCACAATAGTTTCTATCTTACCATCAACTGTTGATGTAGTTGTTGAAGGCTTGAAAGATTTCCTTCTTCAATAATTTCCCAAAGTGTATAGTCTTGCACTTGGAAATATTGCTCTATCCTTAGCCTCCACATATCAAACTCATTCTGCTTGAGCATTGGCAACTTTGCAGCAACATTCGTTTGAATAGACTCCATGTCCATTTCTTCTTCTAAACAAAGATATCAAACCTTGTTCTGATACCAATTGAGAGGATTTGTAATACACTCTGAAGGATGTTAGTCCTTTATAACTTGTGTATATGATACTTTGAGTGAATATGATTAAGTATGCGAAATCTACTTAACCACACTTAGAAGGATATTGTTATTGGAAATGGAACAGTGGTGGTTGTTGAATTGGATAATGAACACAGAATGTTTAACACCAAACGATTCAATATTATTAAGAATAATACGAGTGATCTTCACTATCACTAGGGTTACAAACCTTGAATCTTTGTTACAAAGAAAACTATTTATGTTATGTTCAACACAATGTATGTTTTCTTAGCTTTCAACTAGTCACTGGTCTAGACTTTATTAATCTCTATTAAGCACACTTAATATCTAAGATAAGATCTCCCTTTTATACTCCAAAGGAGATCTTTACAATATTGATAAGTCTTGTCGAACTACTTGCATGTTATGTGTGTCAGTCCCTAAGATACAACTTGTTCAGTGTATTCAACATGTTGACTGAACACATATCTAAGATATTATCTACCGTATATATTTGACTTTTATACACAAATATCTTATACATACTTATCCATCCAGCAGTAGTATACGCGACACTTATCCATTCAGTAGTAGGATGAGTCACTCCAACAGCAGTATCTGATACACTAGCAGTAGTATCCTTGCGGCAGTAAAAACTCTAACACTAGCAGTAGAATCAAATACACTAGCAGTAGTATCAACACTTAGTGTATTTCCTTGAGCAGTACTAACCTTGTGAATATTTAATTCCCAATACTAATCTTCAGAACATTTAATTCCCAACAAAATCTCAAAAAATTTGAAATTTCTAATCGGGGGAGAGAATATGATTTAAATATGCAATCTGATAAAAATGTGATGTTTTGGACTTAAATGTAAGCTCTCCCATATGTGCTAAACTCTTTTTGATATCAATGCACATATTGAGGGGGAGCAAATGGTTTGTGGTGACAAAAAGGATGTAGCATCTCATGTGAACGCGACTCAGACTTCACCAATGAATTGACGAAACAAAAATTGTCATTAATCGAAAGGACTTGTCCTGGCCGGGTAATAATTTCAAGTTGTTCTAACCAGTGATGTAAGTGTGTCTCGAAGAGGACTTGTCTGAGTAGAGTGTACCGTTTCAAGAAACCTTCTGTGGACCTGACCAGGCCGGGTAATAATTTCAAGCTAGTCTAACCAGTGATGTAAGCGTGTCTCGAATGACTGACCATGTTCACTGAAGGTGGATCAATTCAAAAGTGCAATCTCTACCCAACATGTGCAAATTTTAAATTAAAACATATGAGCACATGTTAAGGGGGAGTATTTGAAAAATACAAAACTCTCAAAGTGTTAGCAAAATGTGTTTTATAACTATAAACACTTTGAGAAATTTTTCAAAGATTTGGTTGAAGGCAACATAGGATAGTCATGAAGTTATAAGGTGGCTAAGGTTAGGAAAACCGTCCTATGATCCGCCAGAGCCGGAGGGATCTACCCAAGAACAATACCGAATAGTTAGTATTAGAAAGTCCTTAGGTATGATTATGAAAAAAGGAGTAATATGAGAAAGGAGAAAGAAGGGGTTTAAGAATTAAAAAGAAATGTAATGAGAAAGGGTGAAAAGAAATAGCCCTCCAATTATTCAGCCTTAGGGCAGAAACCGGCTTCAATTCATATGTTACTGGTGGTTACTAAGGTAACACCGGTATTGAAGACAAGACGTCATGGACCCAGTGAAGCACTGCACTAAACCTTCTAGCCACTCAAGTTCTCTTAAAAGGACTTGTTTCATTCTCACGAGGAACCCTGCATAATCTATCGACCGGTCTTTACGAGTTATGTTGATATTGAAACAGGAGACACCGCTCCAGTCTCCGACTACCAAAAATGCACTTATCGAGTCTAGAGCCACGAGATGCATCATAAGATCTCATAGGAACACGTGATACTTCTACAACTGGTGCTTCAATGTTACGAACACCAGATGTAAAATTAAGAGTCCTACGTAGATCTTAGCAATCTGCCAGAACATTTATGAGAGAAATTACATATATAATTCTCAGTGATTGAATGGAAATTCCTGCCAGGGTCAACATCAAACAGCCCTGACAGGAGGTCACTTCGGTAATTCCTTGTGGATTACGCTTAGTGTTCGCGGCGGTTTCAAACGGTCTACAGTCGTGGAGTGATGCTACGGTATACTTCAGCGACTCACCTGAATCGTTGATACACTTCGGTATATCTATGTAAGCCCTCTCGGGGGTATCCGGTTTAGGAACGGCCTTGTGAGGATTAGAGAAAGTTTTCACACTATGCTGTTAACAATCTCGAAATCCAAACCTAAAAGTGCCGGACGTTTTATTGCTAACTGTTGTAAGCAGGAATCCCTGGCGGTTGCAGCTGATTTCTGAAAAGATGCCGATCCATCACCCAATGCTCACACTTCACCATCATAATCAAAGAAATCATGATAATTGAAGGACTTTCAACACTGCTTCCGCAACTTTGATGCTGAAAATCATGATCCAGAAAAGTGTGAGCATGTCGGTCCAAAGATCACAACATCACATGGAGACGATACTGTAAAAAGATGACTTGGAGACGTACGTTGGATGATGACCTCAAAGAATCCTCAAAGATCATCCAAAACAAAAGAACAGTCATCAAAAGTTCACTGCTGAAAGTACAAAGATTAAAGACTTAGAAGAATCAAAGACTACGAGCTAGGAACTCTAATCTATGTAATAGAATGCTAGAATTCAAAGTGTAATTTCCGGGGTGACCTCCCTTAGGGGGAGATTGTTAGGAATATAAATATTCACATGAAAGACTCGGTCACCCCGAGTATGGATTAGCATTAAGTAGCTCGTAGGTTTAATCATATTAGTTTAGATATCGTTTCACCATGGAGTCGGGTCGGGTCTTTACCCACTATCAGCCAGGTCCATAGCCTACTAGAGGCATTTTTATGTCTTGTATAAATAGCCCTTCCCACCCATGGGAAGGGTTGGAGCTTTTCATTATTCTTAATATAATACACATACATTTCTTTCTCTAGAAAACTCCCACTTCTATCTCTCTCTCTCTCTAGAATTTGGCCTAATCACATGATCAAGAGTGTGTTATGATTACGAATATCTTACACTTTTTACTGATATGATTCTGAGCTTTTCACGAGCGGCTCGGCTCATTTCCGCCCTTAATAAAAACAAAGATTAATATATTTCATGTGTTAAATTTATATGTAATACGAGGCCTTACGAACCCGTGCGATGCACCGGCTGGGCTTTTGGTTGAATTTCTATGTGTTTTGTACGTAATGTTTGTGCATATGTTTATATCTTTTTATCAAGGTTGCGTCAATGTTTGTAATATAAGTTTTATATAATCAGTTATATGTAATGTATTAGGTAGTTGCCCATTGGAACATTTATCATTTAGTACTAAATAACTCACGTAAACAATAGATACTTTTGTATATCTTGATGTTAACACATTTTTTGTGGAAAGTAATTAAATATATCAATATAATTCAGACCCGTGCGATGCACACGGGCTCGATCTAAATGTTCATAGCGTATTGTTCAGCAATAATTTTCGTCATTTTGATCATGGATGGATTTTGTTGGTCAATAAGTTTGTAAGTTGTGTTTGTTAGCATGGCATGAAAATTGTTGGTGCCTTTATTTCGTCACTTTTAATTGAGATCGAGTCAAAAACTCAAAATGATATTCAGACTCGTGCGATGCACACGGGCTGTATTTAAGTGTTCATAGAGTAATGTTTGGCGCTAATTTTCGTCATATATAACTTGGGTTGCCTCAGGACCCAATGCAAATATTTTGTTGAGTTTACAGTTTAGTTCTTCTTGCTACGATTCTTTATTTTTTTTCTATATTTCTAGTCTAAGTTTTTGACAATGAGCTTATAGTATAATGGGTTTAGACTCTATTGAACTCTTGCTTATGTCTTACACATAACTTTTTTTAATTTGTTATTATAACTTACAAATGGGTTCGATCTCGTTTAACCCGTGCCCATTTAAGCCCGTTCCTGTTCGGGGCCGAGCCCATTTAGACTGTGGCCCATGCCTGCCCGGCCCGCCCGTTTTGCCACGTCTATGTGTTGGCAGAAGGCCTAAAGTCTATTGTTCCAAACTCTATATATTCTTTTTCGTTCAAGTATTAAAGAGTCTTTTGTTTATATATTCTTTTTTGTTTTAATTGCCGGAGATGATTGGTATACTTGCAATTGCACGTCAAATGCATCTACTTGCCATGTCGAATCGTAGTATAAAAAAAATTAGATGGGGAAATAGCAGCTTCAATCTAAATGCAGCAATACCGTTCAAGTAGTATCTAAATAACCTTTTTGCTCTTATAAAATCATGTCGGCCATATAGTTCAGGCGCTCCTTTATTTGTAACTTTTGCTTCTAGTGTGACCTTCAATTAAGAAAACATGTTATCATATATCTTCCCTGTTTATACTATTTGATAACTATCATAATAAATAGTAGGAGCATAATAGCTTAAAGAAGACTTTGCTTTATGGACAATGGAACATGTTCATCTAAAAGTAGGTTCAGAACAGATGATTGCACAATACGAAAATTTGTTGAATGACTTTTCTTAAAGAATCATTGCTATTAGTAAAGTTGAGCTCACGTTTTATGTGGTTTCAATAACTCGGCCCAACCAAACCAAACCCCCAGCCCGGTCCATCCATAAACACATAATGTACCCTAATTGCACTCCATTTGGGACCCTAATCTTATACTCATCCGCCCCCATCACTCCTCACACCAGACGCAGTCAAAGATACACACCCATCACCAATCTATACGCATCTTTCTTATCTCATAACCCAAATCATAGTAAAGCAACTATTCTACCTTTATCTCCTCATGGTTTCACACAAAGACGAATCACAAACACAAAAACTTGTTTGTTTGTTTCAGTTCAACACATCTTCAAAGACACGGCTTCAAGATCTGTTATAAGATCTCGGGTAGGTATATGCCGTACTCGTTTCATGTTCAAACCGAAAGAAATAATGAGTGAAAAATAGTTGTTTTAGCTCTTTCTTGATACTTAAAAAATCTATAAAGATTTATAATTAAGGTGAAATTAGATCTGAGATCTTGATTTAATCATTTACGTTTCAGATTAAAGATCTATGATGGTTTTAAAGTTCAAACTTAAGATCTTTTAAAAGATTGGTACATGAGTTGAACGAAAGCTGAGATCTTGTTTTCGATATATTTGTTCTTTAATGTTAGTTTTGTTATGGTTGATGGTCGATGTGTTGTTGTGTCGGCAATATGATGCTGACATCGGTGTGGTTTGATGGTGTGGCATGGTAACCCAAATGGAAGTGGTGTATTTGCATTCTTTTTTGGTTGTTATTTATAGATTCCAAGTGTGATGAAGAAATTGCCCAATATTGAATGCAAATATGAAGCGATGACATTAATGTTGGAGACCTTTGATATTCATCTTCCTGTTTACACACTCGACCTGGAAACACTTGATATTTATCTTCCTGTTTAAATTAATTGCTGCAAATAAAAACTATAGCTTCAATCAATAAGTGCCTCAATGAATACATGAACACTTCGTATGTCTCTCAATAAATACACTTGCACTTGGCATGGCTATTTTCACTTCAAAATTGGTTACTCCGCACTCATTTTTAGCGCCTAATCTTTATATATAATAGATTTTACATGTCCCGCACTTAGTTTTTCCAATCTCTGTCATACCCGTTCTCACATGACCGTCTCCATTGTGGCATCAGATATTAGACAACCTCACCTTCGTATTCAAGAAGGTCTGTGTGTATATCATTAATTTAATTCTATTTCTAGGGTTTTAAGTCAATTGAATGTTTCTTCGTTCTATTTATAGGGGTTTTCAAGTCGACGGCACACCAAGATGAAGTATCCCATCGTCTTCGTTTCCGCCACACTCGCGGGAGCTAAAAGTCTCAGGCCATAGGCTAGAAGATCTGCACAATTTTGCTCTTAATTTATCAAAATCGAAGTCTTATAAATACTACACACCTGATCCTCCTCTGTAAGTTTCTATTTGATCCTTTTTTTATATATTTACTTTTGTTATAATATAATTGTATTTCTGGTTTCAAGGATTATAATTTTTGTTGGGTGTTAAATTTGTTAGGCCATTTTACCATTTTAGGGTAATTAGGGTGTGTTTGGATTAGCTTATTTTCCAGGATTATTAGCAGCTTATTATTTATATACTTAAATAAGCCCAAGTTGATAAGCCGAAAGAAGTGAGCTTATATAGCTGGCTTATGGATTATATGGTTTTGGGCTTATGTTTTATAAGCTCACATTTTGTGGTTTATTCCGAAACTTTTCGGCTTACATAAGTTTATTATGACATAATAAATTTCTATAAGCCGAAAAGTTTCAAAATAAGCCACAAAATGTGAGCTCATGAAACATAAGCCAAAAACCAAATAAGCCATAAGCCGGCTATATAAGCCAAAACAAACACATATACTTAAATAAGCTCAAGTTGATAAGCCGAAAGAAGTGAGCTTATAAGCTTTTTTCAGTTTCAAATAAGCTGGTCCAAACACCTCTAAAATGATATGATGTAAATTTAGTTTCATTTTTTTAGAGGGTGTTTGGGATTGCTTCTTAAAAATAAATATATCTCGAAAATAGTGTTTGGATTTGCTTCATTTTGAAAATATAATGCAAAATAATGAAAAACTGTTGCAGAAAGTGGTTCAATGTAAAGCAGAAAAGATAAGTAATTTGAAATGTGGTTTGGCTCGGGATGTGTTTGTGTTTTATTTGTCCACCAGTTCTCGGCCCTTTAACGATTCTAAAATTAGTAGCTAAGCTAAGCTGTCCGCTTTTGTTTTGGAAAAAGTTACGAGCAGATAAATCATTGTCTTTTCTACTAATTTACTGTCAGCATTCAATAGTGCATAGTAGAATAATTGTTTGAGACGCCGTAACTGTTTCCAAATTTTCGTTGCATTAGTCTTAGAATTGAACTTCACGTTTTTGTTTGCAGTCATGCACGTTAGATAACATGTCGATCCTTTTGGAGTTCTGAATCCTCTGATACAACTGAAAGTGCCTTCCCAAACTTGCAACTGCGTACACCCATTCAGAGTAAAAGTCTAGCGGGAAAGACCCTTTGCTCTGCAGGGGTGTGGACGCATCCAATAAGTGGTACTGAATCTCATGCGCACGCCGAGGAGGAGAAAGTTGGAGTGCTTATTTTGAATCTTGGAGGCCCGGGGACACTTAATGATGTTCAGCCCTTTTTGTATATTCTCTTTGCTGACCCGGTATGTTTGTCGTTATAAGTAATTCCATATCTGTAATGCGATGATGTTATTATGTGTTGTACTTATAATAATGATGTATTGTGGAAGGATATCATTCGTCTTCCAAGGTTGTTTCGGTTCCTACAACGACCCTTAGCTAAACTCATTTCGACACTCAGGGCACCCAAAAGTAAAGAAGGGTATGCTTCTATTGTAGGTGGTTCACCTCTACGAAAATAACAGACGAGCAGGCACAATACTTCTCATATGGATTGGCATACACCAGTTATATTGATGTTACGACTTTAGTTGCCTGCTACCCTTACTTTCTGTCGAGATTTTCAAAACTAACATGCAGTTTGACGTACTTCGATGTTGCATTTCATAACATCTGTAGGACCAAGGATATCAACTTCTATTACACAATATATAACTAGTATAAGCTCGTATGGATCGTATATGTATGTCGTGTATATAATAAAGTGAGAATAAGAGATGAAGAGAAACTATATTAAACACATACACAAATACAAACACACGTGTTCACTCTTAAATGAGGTGAAGTGTGCATTATGTAGTACAAGAGATATGAGCCATGGGCTTTTCTATGGGCTTTACATCATAGATTGGACTATGGACTATTTACTTACTTACATTGGACTAGTATAACTAAACTCTTAACCAATTAGCTTAGTCCATACCATGAGCCCTTTTTACTATTCTATTACAAGCTACACGACACAATACAAAGTTGTAAATACGAAAATGACCATCACTTTTTATCAATGCTAACAATCTCCCCCTAAAGGATGGTCATTCAAATGACGCTCCATGTGATTAGGTCTTTTGTCTTCTTGTTTTTGAACTTTGTGTGTCGTTGTAGAATAGTCTTGGTTCTTTGTTCCTTCATGCTTTGTGATCTTTGAAGTAATCGTTTGTAGATCGTTCTTTGCCTTTGATCAACATCTTCTACATATTTGCATTGTCGTCTCTTCCATCATACTCATACTTCTTGATAATACTTTGATCTTCATGCTTATGTCGTCCTCACTTGATACATAAACTTGTTCTTGACATCTTGATTAGCTTTTTGACTTTGTAGTAGTACTTTGTCTTTAACTTGATCTCTTTGTCTTGAACATTTTTACTTGAGCATGTTGAGGATGAACTTCATAAGTATGAGTATGAGGAGTTTTAGATGTTGTGTTACATGATGATGGTTTATGGACTTTCCTCAGTACCTGCATAAAACAGTTAGTAATAAAGCGTCCAGCACTTATAGGTTCAGACTTCGAGATTGTTATCAGCATAGTATGAAAACTTTCTCTAATCTTTACCAAGGCCGTTCCTGAACCGGATGCCCCCGAGAGAGCTAACTCAGATACACCGAAGTGTATCAACGTTTCAGGTGAGCCGCTGAAGTATACCGGAGTATCACTTCACGACTGTAGACCTGTTTGAAGCAAATAACCATCATGATATAAGGCAAGATCCGTAGATCTCATTAAGACTCTTGTACACCTTGTGTCCTTTTTGGCGAACACAGGTGTATTATATTGGAAGTGTATCCTAAGAGATCTTTTAATGAATCTCATGGCTCTAGACTCGATAATGTGCGTTTTGGTTTTAGTAGTCGGAGGCATGGAGCGGAGTGCCACCAACACTTCTCAGAGTGAGAGGCCGATAGATCATGTAAGGTTCTCTGTGAGAAATGAAACAAATATCTTTTAAGAGATATCTGAGTGGCTAGGAGGGGTTGTGCAGCGCGTCACTGGGTCCATGACGTCTTGTCTTCAATATCAGTATCAACTTTGTGATTACCGATAGCAGATGTATTGACCCGGTTTCTGCCCTAAGTTTTCATGGAGGGCTATTTCTTTTCACCCTTTCATAAACTTTTCTTTTTCATTCTTCAACCCCTTCTTTCTCCTTTCTCATATACTCCTTTTTTCAATCTTACCTAAGGACTTCTAATTCTAATCTATTGGAATTGCCCTTGGGTAGATCCCTCCGGCTCTGGCGGATCATAGGACATAAACCTAACCATAATCACCTTATTACTCCATGATTATCCTAGATTCATTGATCACTTGCCATAAAACCTTTTGTGAAAATCTCTCAAAGTGTTTATAAATAAAACGCATTTTGTTAACACTTCGAGAGTTTTGCATTTTCTGAAATACTCCCCCTTCACATGTGCTTATGCATTTTAATATAAGTTTGCACATGTTGGGTAGAGTTCGCACATTTGAATTGATCGATTTTCAGTGAACATGACCGTTGCGAGACACGTTTACATCACTAGTTAGACTAGCTTGAAATTATTACCCGTCCTGGTCATATTCAAAGAGAATCTCTTGAATTGGTACATTCTACTCAGACAAGTCCTTTGCGTGACACGTTTACATCACTGGATAAACCAGCTTGAAATTATTACCCATCCCGGACAAGTCTTTTCGATTAATGACTTTTATCTTTCGTCAATTTGAGGGTAAAAATCTTAGTCGAGCTCTTTTGAGATTCAACTACGATCTTTAAACATTTTTTATCACATTTCAATCACGTATTCTCCCCCTCAAAAATTGCATGTCGTGATATTTTTGATATCAACTGATTAAAGGAAAGCTTTTGGAGAGATAGACGGATTTGATTTGCATGAATTTGGAACATTTTGATTTTGAATTTTATACTCCCCCTTTAAAGAAAGCATGTTTTTAAACATAGAGTTTAAAATCAATTTTTAATGTTATGGAGGGAGTTATCTTAAGCACAGAATATTTTGAAAGATTTTGAAAAACCTTTTGAAAAATCTTGATCATGTGCTCAAGGATTCTTTGTCTTTGAAAGTACGAGTCCTGATCTGAACTAATCAGAAGTCATCATTGTAGCCCGGGTTTCGTACTGAAGTATAAGAAAGCCATATTGAAGAAATTTTGAGAAACAACATGTTTTAGAAAACATTTAATGAACTCTCGCTCAAGCATCTGTACATGGTCGTATCATTGTTAAATGACATTTCTAGATACGTACAGAATATCGATTTTACGAGAGACATGTCGTGAGAAGAATATTTTTGATTTTTCTATTTTTATATTTTGTTTTTGTTGGTTTTTCAAATTTTGTATTTTGTTTTTCAAAAATATTTACAGCGAAGCTATTTTTAGAAAATATTTTCAAGAAGATTCAAGAAGACGTTCTAGCTCCTCAGGAGTTAGGCTTCGCATGCTAATTCGTCGAACTAGATTTTCAAACCTTTCTTTTGGAAGGGCTTTAGTAAATAGATTGGCGAGTTGGTATTCAGTCTTCACGAAAAATAATTCAACAGTACCCTCTTCTACGTGTTCTTTGATGAAGTGATAGCGGACTCTAATATGCTTGGTCTTTGAGTGTTGTACTGGATTGCACGAGATGGCTATGGCACTTTTCGAGTCACAATACAAAGGTACTCTGTCGAAAGTAAAGCCATAATCTGTGAGTTGTGTCCTCATCCATAGAATTTGGGCACAACACGCAGATAGAGATACATACTTGGCTTCTGCGGTTGATAATGCAGTACAATCTTGTTTCCTTGATGACCAGCCTACTAGATTTTCACCCAAAAATTGTGCTCCACCTGATGTACTTTTTGCTGTAACTTGGCAACCTGCATGGTCGGCATCTGAAAATGCTATTAGTTTAAACTCGGAATCCTTCGGATACCAAAGCCCCATGTTAATGGTTCTTCGTAGGTACCGAAAGATCCGTTTGACCTCATGGAGGTGAAGTTCGGTAGGCCTTGCCTGAAACCGTGCTAATAAGCAAACAGCAAAATGAATATCGGGTCGACTTGCATTAAGGTACATGAGAGAACCAATCATGCTCCGATATTTCTTCGGATCGATGGATTTCCCAAATAAATCTGCACCTATTTTTGGTGAAGTGACCATTGGTGTACCAACAGAGTCACAATTATCCATACCATCTTTTTTCAAAATCTCAATTGTATATTTAGCTTGATTTATAAAAATTGTTAAAGATCGTTTAAGCCCATCTAGGATATGTTTTACAAACATCATTGATATGCACAACGGAATTAACAAAACATCAATAATGTTAAACAAGGTTTTTATTAAATCAATCGCGCTTCTTTATTCAATACTAATAAACAAACTACTACATACTACCTAACGTGTACACACACACGTTTCTATTAGACTCTCATTGGAGAGTTCTACATTTCTGGATGTGTCTATTACTGCCGCCCTAACACCCTTTATAAATAGGGTTTACAAGAAAACCTAGCTTTCACAAGAAGCTAACTATTTTTTTACATTAAGTCCCTGTTGTTTCATATTTATGCAAATGTAGTTTTGTAATCATCAAATCTAATTCCCAACAATCTTCCCCTATTTTATATCACAAAACTATCTCCATGAAACAATCTTCAATGCTTCCTTAAGATCTTCTTGAACATGTCACCACACACGATAAGCTGCAAACCAATCTTCTTCCCCTTTTTGTAATCATCCAAATAGGGGTCTTCCATGCAACTAGAATCAAAACACTTCCCCTTAAGTGGTGCATGTAAATGATGAAACAAACTTCCCCTGAAACCAATATGTTCACCATCTCTTGAATCACGAACTCTGTAGGCTTTATGAAATGATTACTGATGAAGAAAACCGAGTATAACGAATTTGATGAAGAAGTTGAATTTCCCAAACTTGCGTCTTATATCTTGTACTATCCACGTGACTCCAAACTCATACTAGACTAAAAAGTATAAGTAGACCGCAACCTCTTGATAAATCCTCAACTATATGAGACACTGAGCACTACAATGTAACTCCTTAAAGTGATAGCAAATGTTAGCATTAAGCACCCTAGTTTGTAGATCACACACTTTTGCTAGATTCATCAAGTCTTTGTCACCGCATTAACGCACAAACAAGTTACCTCCTGCTAAAAGGTATGATAAGAACACGCACCTGTGAAACTCAACTACAACATCAAATAAGCAATATTCAATCGTCTTCTTCAAATAATTACCAAAACAAGCCATAAAAATAAAGTTCTGTCCGTGATCCATCTTGAGCCAGCAGTACAAACACGAAAACCAAGCAGTATTAACTGCTAAGGTGAGCAGTACAAACATGAATGAGAGCAGTATTAACATTCGAAGACCAGCATTATTTAAGTCTGGTGTAGAACAGACTTAACAATAACCAAGAGCAGTGCAAACAACCAGACCAGAATTAATTCACCACTGACCAGAATTAATCACCAGCAACCAGAATTAATGATATGCGCAGCAGCAGAATTAAAAACAATGAGCAGTACTTCCACTATGACCAATCAGCATTAACTCCAAACGACCAGTTCAATGAATTAACTGATCAGAATTTAATGAGTATGAGGATAATGAATTAGCAGCCCCACAATCAATAAAGTTTGATCCATGAGCAACAATCAATTAGCCCCATTAATTTGACCAAGAACCACAAGCGACAAACAGATCAAACTGCTCCACTATTTATTGACCGACCAATTTATTTGAATAGTACGAGGATACTACTTCAGCCAATCAAATCTGAACTACAAACCCACGTACAGTAATCGACAAATATTAATGAATTGCATCAACCCCTTTTATCCACTTGACCGACCAATTAATTACAACGCAAAGTACGAGAATGGTTGAATCATTCACTTTCACGTTATCTTATTGCCACATAAAAACTTTCGTAAAACTCAATCAGATCCACTCATAACATTCGATCAATTAATAAAAACAATTCGCCTTTTTAACAGATCAGAACAAAAACAAGAATAAATCTGTTTATACCTTATGAATACCAATTCGTACCTTCACCAGATCTGCTCTTTTTCTTCGAATCTGCTCCATCTCCAATAGTAACAACCTTGTAGATCCTAGATATCGAGAGCAACCCTCTCGGATACCACTTGTTGAAGATAGTTTTAGGCTCAACTAGGATATGTTTTACAAACATCATTGATATGCACAGCGGAATTAACAAAACATCAATAATGTTAAACAAGGTTTTTATTAAATCAAGCGCGCTTCTTTGTTCAATACTAATAAACAAACTACTACATACTACCTAACATGTACACACACACGTTTCTATTAGACTCTCATTGGAGAGTTCTACATTTCTGGATGTGTCTATTACTGCCGCCCTAACACCCTTTATAAATAGGGTTTAGAAGAAAACCTAGCTTTCACAAGAAGCTAACTATTTTTTTACATTAAGTCCCTGTTGTTTCATATTTATGCAAATGTAGTTTTGTAATCATCAAATCAAATTCCCAACAAAAATACCACGAGGGGATTGGTGTATTTGTAAACCAAGAAAGAATTTTAGTTCCCCCATCATGGACATTTCAAATTTGCTTTTCATGAGATTTTCAAAATGTTTTGAATGTTTCGGATTAGTGGACCCAAAGATAATGTTGTCCACGTAAATCTGAACAATCAAAATGTCATTTTTGTATTTTCTTGTAAACAAGGTAGAATCAACTGTTCCTTTGGTGAAATTGTTTTGGATCAGGAAAGATGATAGTTCGTCATACCACGCCCTTGGAGCTTGTTTTAAACCATAGATGGCTTTCTTTAGCTTGTAGACGTAGTCTGGATGTTCTTTTTCAATGAATCCTTCTGGCTGACTCACATACGATTCTTTTTTCAGAGTTCCATTCAAGAATGCGGTCTTGATGTCCATCTGATAGACTGTGATGTTTTTGTGAGCTGCATAGGCTAAGAATATCCTGACTGCCTCAAGTCTTGCTACTGGCGTGAATGATTCTTCGAAATCTATCCCTTCTTCCTGTCTGAATCCTTTAGCCACTAGACGAGCTTTGTTGTGAATGACAGTCATTTCTTCATCCTTTTTGTTCTTCCATAACCATTTGAGATCAATGACAAGTTTGTCAATTGGTCTTGGAACTAATTCCTATGTGCCATGTAACTGGTATTGAAGAAGTTCTTCCTACATCGCTTCAATCCATGCATTGTCTGCCATTGCCTCCGGAATGTTCTTAGGTTCTTTTAGGCTAACTGAGCAAACGTAAATGCACATGTCGGGGTCGGTGGCGAGTTATTTTCTTGTCTGAACTGGCCTTGAAGGTGCACCAATTACTTGTTCTATTAGATGGTCTTTAGTCCACTTAAGTGTAGAAGGGTACCTTGGATTTAACGTATGCGTGTTAGATGGTTCATGTAACCTTGAAGATGATTCAGCTGAGTCTGTTGCAAACGGGTTTTCGAACACTTCTTCTTCTAACGCCGCATCGTTTTGATTATGTGTTGGTTCTTCTTGAAATGGTGTAGTTTGGTTTTGCTCATCAACTCTTGGTAGAACAATTTCAATTACTGGAGTTGCTGGAGTAGATGTTGATGATGTGGAAGGAGTTGGTGCGTCAGCTTCGATTGTTGTTGATGCATCTTGTGATGGTGGTGGTGGTTGATGGTTTTGAGCGGGTGCAGCGGAATGTTGTTGTGATGCATCAGTCGAAGTTCCACCATAGTATTCATCAAACATAAACTCGAAGAAATTTTCCAGATCTTGTTCTGACTGTTTTTCATTGTTAGTTGACTGAGCTCCTTGAGGTACGAGTCCTGAACTAATATGTCCAAAAGTCTGTACATTTGGTACATGTCCTAATCTGTTTTGATTAGAAGCCATCGGGTTAAGTGCGGGTTTTAGAGCGAGTCTCTCAGGAGCCATCTGTGAAATCTCGTCAAACTTCACATTCATCGTCTCCATTATCCTTTTAGTTCTTCTGTTATACACCCTGAATGCCCTCGAGTTTTCTGAGTAACCAATGAAGATTCCAATATCACCCTTAGCTTTCAGTTTCCCTAGATCTTCTCTGTCGTTTGTTGGATAGCACAAAGCGCCAAACACGTGAAGGTAAGAGATATCAGGTTTTCTGTTGTTTACTAGTTCATATGGGGTTTTATTGAATCTTGGATGGATTAAGGAACGGTTCTGAGTGAAACAAGCAGTGGCAACAGCATCAGCCCATAAGAATAGTGGTGCACTAGAATAAATCAGCATTATGCGAGCAGCTTCCACAAGAGTTTTATTTCTTCTTTCAACTACCTCGTTCTGCTATGGAGTTCTAACAACGGATGTCTGATGCGTGATTCCAGCATCTTCAAAATAGGTTCTTAACTCCTGGTTAGTAAATTCTGTGCCATTGTCTGTTCTTACAATCCTTACTAGAGCTTGAAGTATGACTCGAATATGCTTCAGAAAGGTGATGATGATGCCTGGTGCTTCATCTTTTGACCTCAGAAACGTTACCCATGTATATCGTGAATAATCATCGACGATAACAAGGATGTATTTCTTCCCATTTATGCTTTCAACTCTCATTGGGCCACATAAGTCCATGTGCAACATATGTAACTTATCTTCCGAACTGGGTACGGTTTTAGGTTTATATGTTGCCCTTTTGCTTTTACCTTGTTCGCATGATGGAAATAGGTGATCTTTGGTGTATTTGAACTTAGGAAGTCCATTGACGATGTTGTCTTTGGCTAGCTTGTTGATGGTGTCAAAGTTGAGATGGGATAATCTTCTATGCCACAGCCAGGACTTTGTTTCGCATGCACTTGTCATAAGACAAATTGGTGATGAAGAGGCCATTTGGTCGATGTCGATAGCATATAGGTTGGTGCCAGGATTCCCAGTTAAGAGATCATCGCCAATCAAATTTCTAATGAAGCAAGTGTTTCTCCTAAATGCAACCTCTAAATATGCATCACAAAACTGTCAACTGAAAACAGATTGTGTCCCAACCCTTCGACGTAGTAAACTCGAGTGATTAAATAATTCCCAAACTGAAGATCTCCATAACCTAGAATAGCTGCTACATGATCATTTCCAAAGCGTATAGTTCCCATGAATTTCCATACGAAGTTGATCAGCAGCTTTAGATTCCCGGTCATGTGCTTGGAGCAACCCGAGTCGACGATCCAAAGACATATTTCGATAACCTGCGAAGAACATAAGATTTTGTATTTGGAAACCGTTTAACATTTGGTTCCATGGGGTTAGAGGTAACATCTGAATCACACTCATAGAAGGTTTCTATTGGTTCTTTTGGAACCGCTTTCAATTTGCCATTCTCGAGTATGAACTCTCTACCCGTTGGTTTCCATACATACAACTTAAGATAGTTCCTAGGCAATTGACTACTAGTGGTTGACCTACATCCTGCAATTAGTCTTTTTATATATCTAGATTTAGCACTAGTTTCTTGAGGAAAATCCTTCTGTTCAAGCATAACATTCACATATTTTGAAACACAATCATCATACACATCATTAGATAAAGATTTCTTGCACATTAAACAAACAGAGTCATTACATGCACTAGAAACAGTACTTTTAACATTACATCCAGATGACATATGTTTCTTATTAGAAAGCGATAAATTCCTAGGGTGTTTTTCTACTTCTTCATTTTTATTCTGGCATCTACTCTCAGAGACAGGCGAGACTCTATTGTTCCTTGTATTGCTCCTAGGTTGTAGTCTGCTGCTTTTAGAGGTGCTTTTTATTCCTGTAGAAGGTAAGGCACACGCATTAGGATTTATATTGTTGTCCTGAGAAGTTGTTTTAGCATTCCTAGTCTCTTTTGGATTATCTTTAATGCTCTTGTCTATTGCCCTATATGTTTTAGATGTTCAGGTAGACGCAATAGTGGGACATATCCTATAAAGACCAGGTGCTATCACATTTGATGTTTCGACAACCGCTTTTCCTTTTTCTTTTTCATTTTGCTTGGGCAAGGGTGTTGGAGTGACTGGTTTTGTCAAATCATTTTTCACATCAACTTTTGGAACATATTGAGAAATTGACATTTTTTGTTTAATAACCGGTTTGTCCGAAGTCGATGGTTTTGCAAACTTAGTTTCCACACCCTTCCCTTTTTGACTTTCCAGCTAAGATCTCAAAAGATCGTTTTGCTCTTTCATGTCCTTGTAGGCACGCTCATACGACAATTTGTCATACTTGCATTCCTCGGTTTTTCGATCAAGTTGTTTAAAATATGATACATTTTCTTTTTCAAGTTTAACAAGAGCATTTTCATATTTTAAAACAATTGCAGAAGTCTCAGCTCGCAGTCTTTCATCGTCTTCAACAGAATATGTTTGTAAAATGATGGACATAATATCGGTCGACAAAGCTACTTCGAAGAGAGAATCATGAAGGTTTTCCAAAACTTTGATGTATTCAATGTTTTCATTAGCTTCCTTAACCAAGGATTTGTGGTCCTTGACAAAGTCGGCTGTTTCTTTTAAAATTGCTTGTTCAACATGAATTACTCTTGCATGAATTGCATTTAGTGGAGTAGTAATTTCTGTTTCAAACACCTTTTTCATTTCAGCATGAAAACTTAAATGCCAGTTGTTGATACTAATATTTGTTTTGGATGCAACAATACTTTGAAGTGTTTCAACTCTCTTTTTAAGATCATCCAAATATCTTCTAGCATCACTTGTGTTAAAAGGATTGCTTGAGGACATTTGTTCCAAGTTTGAAAGATTTTTAGAAACAACTTTTTGTTTTGTCGAAACAACTGGTTTTTTGGAAAGCTTTGGTGTTTGTTTTTGTTGAACAAAATTAACTCCAGAAAGTATGTTGAGGTTGTTATAATCAATTGGTTTTATCTCTGGGTTCTTTTGTTTCATTTTGATTCGACTCTCTTCAGCAAGCTCAATTTTTTCATCAGAATCCCGAACAGCGGGAGGATCATGTTTGGCATATATCACATTACCATTGTACAAAACATTCTGTTCTTTCTTGGGAGTATAAGGGTTTTCACAAACGATAGCTATTTTCTTCATTGTGTGTAAAAGCGGGTTTGGATCTTTAATTAGCATATGAATTGTTTGAGCAGAATGACCCGTTTTTACAAGCAAATCTTCCAACTTTTTAATTGTTTCTTGTTTCTCAATGATTTCATCAAGAAGATCATTTTCTCTTTTTGAAAAATCTGCTTTCAACTGTTTCTTTTCTTTTTCAAGATCAGAACAATTTGATTTTTGTTTAGAAAGTTGGTTTTTTAAATCTGAAACTTCCGCGTTTAAGGATTTTATTTTCATGTTTAAGTTAACATCAAGTGTGTCAAACTTGATTTGCAATTATTTTTCTCGTCAAACGGAGTTTTTATAACCAGTTTCTAATTCTGACTGTCATTTTTGATGAAATTCAAAAGCTTTTTCATTTTCCTTATACCTCTCAAGCTCAGCGGTCATTTTCTCATTCGCGGCCTTAACATTGCGATTGACCTTTTTAACTTTCTCAATCTAAATACTACAATTATTCAATAATGATTCAAAGAGAACACGTGTTTCCTCATCATTCTCAGCATGTTGTGGCTCGAAGCTTCCATTAGGATTCATATATGGAGTTGCCAAATCAATATTGCTACTACTTGGCGTGTCCAGGTATGTATCATAATTAGGAGCTGGAGTCTCAAGATGATGTTCCTCATGAGGCGATATATCAAATATTTCATTATTGTCGCATGTAGTGAATGATGGTACCTCAGAGACTGCATTGGTGTCATAAACAGGAGGTGCATCAGAATCCGTGTCATACTTAGCCTCCTAAAGATTTGCCATGAATATGCAGTTTGCATCAATATCTTCAATGTCTTCCATATTATCCATGAGAGCCATAAAGTCATTTTCTTCTGCATTCAACTGAAACCCTGCCGTTTCCTTTTGTGCCAACAGCAATGCTTTCTGCAGATAAGCTGGATCTTTCTTTTTCGGCTTGGTGAGACAGTTCCTTGCCATGTGACCGACACCCTGACAGTTGAAACACTTTACTGGATTACCCTGATTCATATTTCCAAAATTCCCAGCAACTGGAGCTGCAACATTTCCAATCTGATTACCCACTGTCTGATTCCCAACATTCTGACCCCTCTGATTTCCAACAACTTGACCCATCTGATTCCCTACATACTAACCCATCTGATTTCCTGCATACTGCCCTTGATTACCTATCTGAAATCTAGTAGCATATCCTTGCTGATTCCCAGTAACCCCAACCATTTGTCCTTGTTGACCCATATTGAAACTCGGTTGTGCAATCTGCCTGTTGCGAGTGTTCGATGAAATACTTTGGTTGTTGTTTGTTGGTGTGGAATAGCATCCTTGGAATGCCTTTGTCAGAAAAGCAAATGCTTGAGTCAAAGCAGCAGTAGATTCATCATTGTTAGTGAACTCTGGTTCTTGGAATTGTGGATATTGTTGTTGTGGAATAACTTTTTGTTGTTGTGGGTAGAATTGTTGTTGTGGTATGACAGCATTTTGTTTTTGTGAAACATATTGTTGTTGCATGTAGTTATGAGTGGAAGATGATGATGGTTGTGTATTCACTGGTACAGGTGTTGGTGTTTGAGCAATTAATGCTAGAGGATCATGATTCTTTGCTAATCTCTCTTTCCTAACTGCATTAGCTTCAGCTTGGTTTTTCTTTAGAAAATCATAGAGCTGATCATAGTTCACCTGATGTAGATCTTTAGTTTGGTTGACAATAGTGACATATCGTCCCCATTCTTCTTGAAGGTTGTTAATGAACTTGATGTTGCTCACGATTTGTCTTGGTGTCAACTTGTTTCTGATTAACTCATTCATAAGAGTGCAAAACCTGGTGTAGTAGGATTCAATGGATTCTCCTGGAGTGGATGTAAACTTCTCCCATTTAGTTAGTAGCTTGTTTTCAACATCTTGTTGCCCAATTTCTGTGCCATGACAAAGTCTTCTAACTCGTTCCCACATATCATAGGCAGTTTCACAACTGTCGACAGCAGCAAAGATCTCTCGTGGTAGTCCTAGTTGGATTAAGTGCATTGCCATGTCATCAGCTGCAATTTGCTTCCTATCTTCTTCTGTGTATTCATCTTCTGATTGTTCACGAAAGAATGGTGGGATAGGAGGTGTTCCATTTGGTTCTCCAGGGTCTTGAACTTGAAGAGGCTTGAAGGGTCCATTCTTAATTGATTGGATCAAGAGTTTACCATCAGGCTTAGTTTTGATGTAGCGAAGCATACGGCTTGTCCATGGAAGATATCCACCTTTTTCAAGCATGGGAGGACGGTTTTCTGCACCGGCTGCATGAATGTCTTGCTGAGTTGCCATAGATGAGGTGTTGTATGATAAAGTTGATCTTGGATCGGTGCAACGATATAGGAGTTGTGTTTTGTGAAGGTTAAATTCAGTTGTTATAGTGAGATTCTGTTCTTAAACGTATGATCGTTTGAAGTTTAGTCTTTAAAAATCAAGCAGCAGTCAATTCCAATAAGGTATGTTGAATTCTGATAAATTTTGTCTAATTCCGATGAATGTTGCCAAATTCCGATGGATATTGCCTAATTCCGATGGTTTATGGTGAATTCTGATGGTTTGCTTGCAATTTCGATGGAACTTGGAAATTGTACAATTTCAACAAAAAGACAAAATTCCGACAAGATTGAAAATCCCACAAAATCACAATTTCGATGAAATCTCAATTTCGACAAAATTATATAATTTCGACAAAACTTCAATTTCGACAAAAATGTGCAATTTCGATGAATTTGCAATTTCGATAAAATCTATCTAATATGTTTTTCCTTTGTCGAAGTATTCCACACACTTATATAAGCACGGGAATACCGAGTTCTCGTCTGATCTCGAAGAAACCAATTTCAAGTTGAATTTCGATAACCTTCTGAATTGCGACAACCTTCTGAATTGCGACAAGCCCTAATAAGCTTAATTTCGACAAACCCTGGTCAGTGGAATTGCGACAAACTTCTGAATTGCGACAAACCCTAATAAGCTTAATTCCGACAAACCCTAGTCAGTGGAATTGCGACAAACCCTTATACCAGGAATTGCGACAAACCCCAAACAATCTGAATTGCAACAACTGGATTGCTCGAATAAAGATCAAAATAACGACTGAAGAATAAACTTCTAAGCTGTTTCAATCGATCAAATATCTTCAAAAACTCTTAAATAACTATAAAGTTTCAACCTTTATCGCCTATAATTAAATTTGACCAATTTCAATAAAAAGCCACAACCTTTTTTTTACGATATAAAACTAGTTTTTGATGCTATTGATACGATATTAGCTACCAAAACTCACTAATAATACGTAAATGACTATGAAAAACAACAACTTGTAACCTAAAACATGTAAAAAATCAAAGCTTTTTACAAAAAGATAACATTTTTATTGACAAAAACGCAACCTTTTGCTTTACTTCGAACAAAAAACGAAAACAAACACTCCTAAATCGATGTTTGGCTATATGATACCACTTGTAGGACCAAGGATATCAACTTCTATCACACAATATATAACTAGTATAAGCTCGTATGGATCGTATATGTATGTCGTGTATATAATAAAGTGAGAATAAGAGATGAAGAGAAACTATATTAAACACACACACAAACACAAACATACACACACACACGTTCACTCTCAAATGAGGTGAAGTGTGCATTATATAGTACAAGAGATATGAGCCATGGGCTTTTCTATGGGCTTTACATCATGGATTGGACTATGGACTATTTACTTACTTACATTGGACTAGTATAACTAACCTCTTAACCAATTAGCTTAGTCCATACCATGAGCCCTTTTTACTATTCTATTACAAGCTACACGACACAATACAAAGTTGTAAATACGAAAATGACCATCACTTTTTATCAATGCTAACAACATCACCTTTGTTTGTCGCTGCAGGCTGATGCTTTAAAAATGGCGCTTGAAGCAAAGGAAGTACCAGCTAATGTCTATGTTGCAATGCGTTACTGGTACACGTTCACTGAGGAAGCTGTTCAACAGGTAACTATTTACATATGTCTGAAACCTTTAGATCTGCAGAAAATCATAATTTAATAAGTTTGGGCCATTGTGATAGGATAGCACTCAATCTGTCTTCTAGGTAATATATAAAATATTCTAGTTTTGTTGTTCTGCTTTAGAATCACACGCCCTTGTTCACTAAAAAACTAGGCCACAGTATGACAGATGCTACTGCAAGTTCTGTTTTCTGATCCTCATTCCTTGACATGTAGTAGAGAAAACTGTGCATCTGGATGAATTAACTGGAACCTGAAATAGTTTTTTTTTTTTTTTTTTTTTTTTTTTTTTAACACGATGTTACTCTACTGCACTTTGATATTCAAGTCTATAATGCTCATCTATGTCAGCCTCTTTAGCATCCTTGGTTTTTGAAATTCGTAGGTATGCATTGCATCTCGTCGATTGAATTTGTTTCGTCTTGACATGATCTGCTTGTCAACTATATTGTTAAGAAAATCTTGTAATCCACTACATACCTGCTTCTTAATCAAAGTTCAAAAGCGAGAGTTTGGACATGTTATTTTGTTATGTTTTGAAATTAACTGGAAGTTCAGAATTCTCATGTATATGAATGTAAGTTGTAGTTACATGTTCATAGGGGCCCTGATATCTTATTGATGACAAATTAAGAAGGACAAGATTACAAGGCTTGTTGTGCTTCCTCTTTATCCTCAATATTCAATTTCTACAACTGGTTCAAGTGTTCGTGTTCTCCAAAGCCTCTTTAGGTAAATTTATGATCTCATTTTGTATATCCAACATTCGTCCTGTTTTCTTGTAGTCATTTTAGATGAGCATTATAGAAAATATAATATGATATTTCTACAGCGAGGACAAGATGCTGTCAAGACTTCCTATTGCTATTATCCGATCTTGGTATAAGCGAGGAGGTTATGTCAAGTCCATAGCTTACTTAATTCAGAAGGAATTGCAGAGTTTTGGTTTACCGGAGGAGGTAAGTTCTTTTTCAAATTGCTTGTGATCTATTAATGATTGGTGGAACCATATGATTATATCTGAGAGATAGGTTTTTCATTATCATGAAATTTGCAAGTCATGATATTTTTTAGTGCCCATGGAGTACCGCAAACTTATGTTAGAGATGCTGGTGATCCGTATAAAGATCGGATGGAGGAATGCAGGAACTTAAAGCAAGAGGAGTCGCCAATGACCACAAACTGGCTTATCAGGTGATCCATTTAATAATAAGTTCAACCTTGTGATCTGGTAGATACTAAAACAATCAGACACCTATGATAGTTTCGTTATCACTTACTTGGGTTACGTTTTCTATATCAGAGTCGAGTTGGGCCCGTTCAGTGGTTGAAGCCTTACACTGATGAAGTTCTTGTCGAGCTTGGTAAAGGTGGCGTAAAGAGTCTCCTAGCAGTGCCTGTTAGGTAAATTTTATTCAGAACATTCACCTTTGTTAATGATCTATATTTGATATTGATATGAACATGTGATGTTTTACCCGAGGCTCAGTAATCGCTGCTTTAACTGTGGATGAATGTTTCAACAAAAGAGAAAATTTGGAAGGGTCGTATGAAAAAGGAGGGTCCAAGCGATGACGAGAATCCTAATGATGTGAGAGATGAGAACGATGGAGAATTCAAAACAAGGTGGGGTGAAGAGAAAGACCGTTGCAAACGAGAGCTTATTGAAGATAAGCTTGATGACGATTGGTTTAAGGGAACGGAATCCGATGATGATGATTTAGATGGAATCATGGACTACCTTGATTTACAAGGGCATGATGGGTTCACGGATCCGGATGATGAAGCATACGAACAACAAAGATGCAAACTCTTAGGTATTCCGTACAAGAGACCT
The DNA here is from genome assembly GCA_021014915.2 of Artemisia tridentata subsp. tridentata. Classification (NCBI taxonomy): domain Eukaryota; kingdom Viridiplantae; phylum Streptophyta; class Magnoliopsida; order Asterales; family Asteraceae; genus Artemisia; species Artemisia tridentata. The sequence goes on from CP139504.1 coordinate 86,778,142, forward strand.
CCACCGATTGTGGCAGAAAAAATTGAAATTACTAGGTACCATTTAGGACCTAATGAGAGGTTTGCCAAAGTACGGAAAATTGAAAGAAAGGAGTTTCTTCGTACCACCACAAATGTTTCCTGGGTAAGACATAATTTGATGAGAGAGATGGACGAGCTTAGTTAAGTCCGTCGGCAACAATAAGGAACCGTGGCTTTGAGTCTAACTTAAAGACTCGTTAAATAAACAAAAGTGCTCTTTCGGGAGACAACCCGAATTATCCTTTTTCTTTTTCATTTTATTAGAATAGTTGGGTTTAGTGTGTTTGCTTTCATATTTTGCAGGAATTGGAGCAAGGAGGATAGCGCAAAGCTCACTATAGATGGAACCAGTCAGAAGAATACATTCTGTGCAGACTTTACGGCGTAACCAAATTCTATGGTTACACCGTAACCATCCTCCGATAACGGATGACTCCCAGGTTTAAACAATTACGGCGTAACTCAGGAATGAGTTTACGCCGTAACCTGTCCTGTAACCAAATTTAATTTCTAATATTACACACCATAACCTTGTATTAGTTTTTAAATGAACTTTGTGGGTGTGTTCCCTGTAAACCCTCACGAGACTTCACTCATCCACTCGGGATACCGAGTGGTTTAAAAGGCTTGTTGCATACGCAAAATGCAACCGTGATTCCTACGAAAGTGAGTTAGGTTTTTGTTTTTATTTTTCCTTTTTATTTTAGATTTATGCTTGTTGGTAGTGTCGTAATTTCAGGGAATTGAAGTTTGCTCATGGCGGAATGATGAAGGAACACATGTTCAATGTGATCCTTCTTTTGGAGCAAATTTCAGGGAAGTTCTCGTTCCAATTCTACTTTTACCGCATCTTTATTTCATGTTTAGCACAAAAGGGACTTTGTACATTTCAAGTTGGGGGACGGGAGTAGAATTATAACTTGAACTTGTTTGCCCTCATTTTTCTAGTTTATTTTGAAAAATTATACCATTTTTAAAATTTTGACATGTTTTTCTTAACCTAACTAGAATATACCTTACCCGAGCACAATATAACCCTTGATTTCCATGGTGAGATTTAGCTTTTCTATTTCCCCTTATTTACCCCAAATCCACCAATTATTGAGTGTGCCGGTAGTATGTAAACTTTAGAACTTGGCCTTTACATCTTTTCGAGACCATAGATGAGTAGTGTGTCGAGTTAGCTTGATACATTTGGAAGAGACAATCAGAGAAGGCAATATTTTAGGATTAACACCCAAATAGCCATATGTGTATATAAATTGTGTGCGTTTATCGATTAGTAACCTCGACTTTTCTACCCCCGTGTTAAAACCCTTTGGTTACACTCACCTTTAGTGCAAGATACCCTTAGATACACCCTTTCGAGCCATTCTTTTCATTTCATACCCTTATCAATATTGTTTCATTACACCTATTCGCCTTAGCCTACCGTGTAGTCTTAGTTTATTATTGGGAAGTCACTGGTTGCTCAAGTTTAAGGTTTGGGTAGAGAAACTCGAGAATTACGCCTACATTGAAGACATAAATCTCAAGATCATTGAAGACCCCCCATATTCCTCATATATGATTCATCTCAAGTGGGGGGATGAGTTATTTGTATATATTAGTGAAAAAAAAAGTAGTAGTTTTATTCATTTGTTGTATATTGGTTAGTGCAAGAATCATTAGTACTAGTACTAGAGCTTATTGGACTAGAATCGAGGATCCTACCTCGATCACATTTGAAGATTGATGTTAGTGGTTTATCTACATCAACTAGTGATTGAAGACTAAGTTAGTGTGCACTCGCCATATGACATCTACATTGGCATACTAACTTACTACATCATGATTCGGTTTTCGCGTTTTGAAGCTTGAACTTTGGATGGACGGTGGGCGGTGACAACTTGGTTATAGGCTAAGACTATTTGTTTCTTATTTTTTATTTTTCACTATTTTTGTGTATCCCATGTCTTATCCAACCCTTAGGTCATGAACTGTACTTAGGTGAGGGAGCGAGCAGTCATTGGTGTCTTGGCCATGAATTTGGTCATGTATCAATGGTCTTTGTCGCCTTCGCCGTAGTACGCTAGTAATGACAAATCACCCCTAGCCTTATAATTGTTCACCCAATATTGCCTTCGAAGATTGTTTTGACCTTAGCTCTAGTGGTTGAGATATGTGTAACCGACAAGCCTATGATAGAATACATGCTATGACTGTGCGTTGAGTGATCACCCCAAAATTGACACTTAGATTAGGGAGAGTATGAGTGTTTGTTTCCCATTTCGTGAGGTGTTCAGCTTTGAAAAATTCTAGCATAGGAAATTTTTAATCTCATATTTCCCAAGTAACTTGGGGGATATCTTTTTAGAAATGATTCTAATAAGGTCTACTTGATGGCAAGTAGAGTTTAAGTGGGGGATATTTGATGACATCAAATAATCCTGATATTTTAGTGTCAATTTCACCCTAATATGCTCATTATTTTTATTGTTTTATATGGATATATGCTTTGATTTCTTTATATTTCGTTTCCAGGTTATAAATGAGTATAGAAGCAAAAGAGACGCGGAATTGGAAAAGTACTTACAATGATACACACTTTAGTATGCTGACTTTGAAGAAGTTACGGCGTAGTTACACTCTCCACTTACGCCGTAACTAAGGATTTATATACGAAGACCAAGTCAACGCAAATCAAGGATTACGGCGTAATTACCATAGAGATTACGCCGTAACATTTTGAAGACTTAGATGAATTTCGTGATCATGAAGGTTACGCCGTAACCAATGCGAGAGGTTACGACGTAAAATTTACACAGAATGGGATTGAAGTTATTACGGCGTAACCAGCAAGAAGATTACGACGTAATTATTTCCGTATGAAGATTACGGCGTAACTATCCATCAAGTTACGCCGTAAATATTATTAATCGGATAAGGATCAAAAGAAGATACACTAGTTACGGCGTAACCATACCTAGAGGTTACGCCGTAACTTTGCCGGGCCTATAAATACAAACCCTATTTCCTGCATTTGACATAACTTTCTCACCATAAAAAGTCAGAGAACGAAGTAGGGTTCCACAAGGACGATCACCAGCAGCATACGGAGCATTTTCCAAGGGAGGAATCATGCCATAACATCAATAAGTTTTAGCAAATCACATTTTATTTATACTTTTTATTTCATGTCTATCATTATCATGCAAAACATTGAATCTTTTGTACTTTTCGAAATGATCGGCTCAGCACCTTTGGTGCTAGCCTAGTTATGATTCCTTTAATGTTATGATTATGTTTTCGCGCTTTTATTATTGCTTCTAGTGTATGCATGCTTAGTTATTCGTAGATCCTCTAGCTTTGGTAGTTTTTAAGGGCGGTTGTATTTATTACACTAGGAGAATGGATCAAAGGACCCTAGAGTAGTAGGGTGCAAGGGTTGGTAAGAATTGACCATAGGACTACCAATTCCTTGTGTGCGAATGGACCAAAGGATCACCTTCCGATGTTGGATAAACTTAAGAAGTTTGGGATGTGTGATCTAAGATCCGAGAGGCCAGATCACACATTAGAATGAATCTAGCATGTAGCGGTACTTAATGATTTAACCTAGTCTACAGGCGATCTCTGTCAATCCAAAGTGTCGAACCTTTGATATCGGAGTAGGATTCTAGGGGATATAGGCTAGATGAATTAACCATAGGAGTCTAGTGAATCTAAACCCCACTTGAAGCGATAGGAAACATTATTAGAGAACATAGTCATTGCATGATAGGATGAGTAATTAGGCTAGTAAACTTTCTCCCTACTGCATTCAACTTAATTTAATTTATGTATTTCATTTCAGTTATTTTGTTAATCAAACAACTCAAAACCCCTTTTAAAACGTGACATAGACTTAAGTTAGAATCCATACACACATAGTGGGACGACCTCGGTTTTACCAAATACTACACTACACACGATCGGGTTCTCTGCCCGTTAGTGCATAAGGTAGACCATAGGTAGAAGAGAAATAATACAAATTTAAAACCTGATCAGAAGACCTGCATCACCAGGGACGGAGCTTGAACCATTTTTTCAGAGGGGCCAAAGTGACATTTACTCATTTTAGGGGGGCCAAATAATCAAATGAATAATTTTTTTCAGTAGCTCTAAGAACAATCTACACTAAATGCAACAAAATTTGGAGGGGCCAGGGCCCACCCCTGCCCTTGGTATCCTCCGTCCTTGCATGAAACTTGTCTTTTTCTTCCGTTCTTCGTCCAAATGAGCTTGAGAACCGTATATTTCCTTCAATTCAAAAGCATTCCCAAACACCTAAAACTCAAAAAGAAATGATTTAGGGCAATAAATTATACAAAGTGTATTAAATTAAGGGCTAAATGACCGTTAAATACCATATGATTTTACACCTCACCAAGTTGATTTAATTTTATCACTATTTTTTGGTAAGTCAGAAGCAATGCAATATTCGGCTAATTTTATTCGAAATTAAAGAACTTTTTATTGGCATAATTTTATAGCAAACTTGCTAAATTTTGGCCTATTACCGGAAAAATAAGAACTTGATTTTATAATTTTAATCTCTATTTTTTATAAAATTATACATAAGTCAAAGGCTTTGCAATATTTGGCTCACTTTATTTGAAATTTAGAAACTTTTTTATTGGTATAATTTTTATGGAAAAACTGCTTAATAGTTATTAGATATTTGAGATATAAAATTTGGTATGTAAAAAAATTGTAAAAAGTAAAAGGTTAAGGTAGTTTTTATAAATTGTTACATAGTTAAGGGATGTGTTTGAAATCTTTTTATTACTTTTATATATATTGTATATAATTGTAAAGAAATAAAGTGTAGGTTAGTTTTTGTAAAGTGTTAGATAGTTTAAGGGCGTGGTTTATATTTTATTTAATTTTTGTATAAAACACATATTAAACTTCAACATTTTGTTTAAAATCGTACGTTAGTCAAAATTGTTGCAATATTAGGCTCATTTTGTTTGCAATTTAGAGACCTTTCTATCGGTATTTTTTAATAAAGAAATCGCTAGCTGTTTGTTAGGTATTTGATACATAAAAAAAAGTTGTAAACAGCTAAAAGTATAGGTAATTTTTGTAGCTTCATGCATAGCTCGGGGGATGTTTTGGAAAAAAAATATTATTTTGCCTAAAACGACGTCGTATCTTATAGGGGATGTTTTTGTAGAAAACTAGAAGGGGGGTTGAATAGTTTTTACCGATTTAAATTTAGTTTATAAAAACTTTTAGATTGATAGTATGTGATGCGCGTGATGTGTCGTTGCGGTTTAGCAGTTTTAATGCCTACTCAAGTTTTAAATTTATATTTAGCCGACTTATCAATAACACACACACTTAACGAGCAGTGTACCCGGTCAGTATGAAGATAATGGTAAGTAGAGTGTCGATCACTAAGAGTGGAACGTATTATCTTAGTTATTCTAATCAGTATTTTAATATCCTAACGCAAGGGGGTTTCAGCCTGAGAGACTGGCACGGTTTTGTTGCAATTTAAATAATAAAATAAACAAATAGGCACGAATCAGCAAGTAGCACACACGTACACAGATAGATACTCGAGACAATAAGAGGGCTGTCCTTATAATTAAGTAGATTGTCACTTGTTTTATTGATAGCTTTATATGAAATGTATGTAATTAACCCTTTCTCGTTGGTCCTATTCTCATCGGCGAGTAAACCCTTAATGATTACTTATGTCTAAAAGTTATTCCTAAGTGATCAATTTAGAAACAACCGTGGGAGCCACATCTTGTCCCGCAGTCGGATGCCCGCAAGCCACTAATAAACACAGAGGTTATCAATGCACTAATAAGTAGTAACCAAAGACATCAACATATAAACTTTAATTGATGGGAAAGCAAGTATTAAAGGGAGTGCAATCTTTCCGTTGTCACATTACACAAGCCACCAATCCTGATGAATTAAAGTTTGCTAAAACAATAAAACAAAACTACTTAATGAATTAAACATATGCAGCACCTTCTTACAGCTCTTGTATCTTTGATTTGGGTGTGTCTTGTGCTGCCTCCTTGACTGAATTCGTCCTTCTCTTCTGTTCGGTCTTTAGGTTTTAGGGTTTTCCGACTCGAACTCGTCTGGTCTACGGGGTATTTATAGTTTCTGTCTGAGGGAAGATGCGGCGCATCTACTTAAGTAGATGCGGCGTATGTACTTAACTTCGCGTGGGGTCCAAGATTATAATATTCAGGAATATTCGTACACCGCCAGAAGATGCGGCGTAACTCTTGATTAGATGCGGCGCATGTCCTCTTGTATCTTGGATCGTATCTGGTGATATCTTGATAGAGATGCGGCGCATGTCGAGAGTGAGATGCGGCGCATCTGGAGCAGAATTGACTTGATCTTGTCCATGTCAGTAGACTTCCACTTTATGCACGTTTTGCTCCATTATTAGTCCATAATCGCTAAGTTTCACCAAATGCTTGTTTTTACCTGAGAATTACAAAAGTAAACAATTAAGTATCAATCCTCATACATAATATAGTAAAACAAGTCAAATTAATAGGATAAATGATAGTAATAAAATGTACTTATTTGAGTTCATCAAATATCCCCCCACTTGAACTTTACTTGTCCCCAAGTAAACCTTAGAATTTCATTTATGAAAATGTATCCTAAAAGATGTTAGGATTTATTTTTATATTTAAGCATGTATTCGTTTATTTCATAATCACACAACTAAACACTTAACGAATTAGAAGTAAAATAAAATAAGTCGATAAAAGCAAATCTAATCGTTTAACTGTCCAGTCGCGACGAATATTCTATCATAAGCTTGGCAAGTATACACATCTCCACCACTAAAGCTAAGGAATAACAAGTCTAAAGCGGTAAAAAAGGGTTTTTAGGCTTAAGGGTTAATTATTCTTATTTACACTATCGATCTCAAATTCCAGAAAAGGCGACAAAATCACAAATACATGATCGAATCCACGAACACGATACTTGCAATTGCTCAAATCCTTAACTCGAATAGGCTAAAGATAGGTCCAAACTTCACCAATAATAATATATCAAAAAGGGCGACAAAATCATAAATACATAGCCGAATCCACGACTACGATACTTAAGATTGCTCAAATCCCTAATCTCAATAAATCAAAGGTTCGGTTGGATAAAGAACAATACAGGGTATGGATAACATTTGGGATATAAATTGGTGTAAAAATAAAAATAAACAAAACAAAACAAATAGATTAAAATCCTAAGTGTGGTTAATCACTATCCCAACCATCCCGTGAATAAGACTCATATCATTGAATAACTCACGCTTTAACACTTGAAACACATGCTTTTGGTAGACACGAATTATACTCAACAAAATCTTAATCAAAGAATAAACCTTAATCGGCATTCCCATAACTGCCAATTCCCATTCAATCTATAGATATAATACAACAAATAGTGGTGATATCGACCACTTACATAACTCTACATCGTTGGCTTAAAATAAACATCCAACTCTTTTTTCTTTCTTTTTCTTTTCTCATTTTTTCGATTTTTTTTTTTTTTTTTTTTTTTTTTTTTTTTTTACTTGAAACATAAACATAGATGTGTAAAATTTCACCACATCACTACAACTTTCTTTCCGGATAATTTTTTTTTAATACTTTTCATACTTTCAGAAATAACGGTAATAGTGAAAGTAGTAAACACACGAAAAATAAACTCAAAAATATACAATATTTACTTTCACTCCAATTTGCATTGTGCAATTTCCCGACCTAACCAAAGATAATGAATTACGCACGCGAACACAGGTAATGTAAGGAAACACACTCTGCCTATAGCAATTAACCAACCACGGATTCTAATCTACAGGGTAGGCTAAGGTGTAAGGGTGTAACGAAACATTTTAAACATAGGTGTAAGAAACGAAAGGAATGGCTCTGAGTGTTTTTCTAGGGGTATCTTACTCTAAAAATGAGAGTAACAAAAGGGTTTATACGGGGGTTAACTAACCAGTGTAGTTAGCTAATAACACATAACATATATAGGCTTTTTGGTGTAATCCTAGAATTTTACCAAGTTAGACAAGTCATTCCAATTAAATAAATAATACTCATTATGGTGGTCTCGAATAGTATACAAGCCAAGTTCTAAAGTTTACAAGTCACCGGCACACTCATAGATTTGTGAATTTTGGAAAAATCACAATTTTTGAAAATAACGTCTTGTGTGCAGTTATGTAACTTAGATCTTAAACAAAAACATGCTAAAAAATTTTTAAGTTTGATATATTAAGCACATTTTAAGCATAATTTTTGAAAAAGTAGGACAAGTAATTGTTAAGTGTTCTAATTCTCCTATCCCCCCACTTAAGTTAAACAACGTCCTCGTTGTTTGTATAAAAGGTTAAAAACTGGAAAATAAAAGAATTAGAACAAGAAAAACTCCCCTGAGATTTGCTCGGTATGATCCTCCATTAGTATAAGAGCAAAAATCATCTTCCATGTGGATTAGAACGTTAAAACTTCATACTTGATGTATCCACAGGAAATCCAGGAAACTATAATACCACCAACACTTTAAAACACACCTAAGATAAGAAAGGTTCAACTTGCATAATACATTAGTAGTTAAAAAAAATAAAATATAAAAATTAAAACTGAAAATCATCAGGTCAGTCGATGCGCCGTATCTTATTGAAGAAGATACGCCGTATCGAGCCTGGAATTAATACGGATCAGAATAAAGATGCGCCGCATCCTTAACCAGGGATGCGCCGCATTAAAATAAACTGATAAATAGTTTTAAAGTCGAAAAATAAAAATGCATAAAAAAAAAATATAAGATATGACCATTGCATAGGATGCGTCGCATCTCAGGACTGAGATGCGCCGTATCTTCGTGCGGCCTGGACTGACTCGACACAGAAAACAGAATAATAAAAGATAAATCCGGGTTGTCTCCCGGTAAGCACTTGTCTTTATTCCAGAGTCTTCAAGTTAGACTCACGTTCAGCTCTTTAGTATCGATCATTGATTCCTACATGGCCACGTAGGATCCATCTAGCAACCGAATCGTCTCGTATATATTCAGGTCCCAAATTCAAAACTCCTTTGTAGAATCCTCCCATTAATTGATATGGGTACTTAATTCCTTTTTTTATGTCATCATTACTAATAAAAAGGAATGGAGAGAATTTGTAGCAGACCCTATTAGTAGCATGTTTAAATCCAGGGTGAGTTCGGGGCATCATATAAGTGATAATGTCGCTTCCACATTGAAAGGTGATCTTTCCTTCAAATCGTTTTGCATTAATAGTGATCTCCCTACAAAATGGTTTTCCAACAATCACGTCACCCATATTGTTGTCACAATAGGCATTCATGTCTTCAATAACTACGAACTCAGTAACAATAGTGAAGCGTCCAACGAAGATCGGGACATTAATGAAGGCTCCAACTACATTCTTTCCTTTATATTCTTTTTTATTTCTCATAATAGAGTTGTAAAAGTTTCTAGACATGACATTCATTGATAAAATAGGAAAGAAATTGGCGTCAATACACTTGTACCCAATCATGCATGGGAATTGTAAATTGTAAGCACAATTGGTGTTGATCCTTCTACCGTAATCCCATGAACCATCATATCCCTCAAATTCATCGTAATTTCTAGTAGTAATAACGTTGACTCTTGGACTATCCACAATTTCTCCTTCTTCTAACTCAGATTCAGCATCAACCATGAACAGGTCATTGGATTCCAACGGTCCATTAAGGTCATTAAGTTCAGTATAGTCCCCATCGTGATGTTCGGGTGTTTTTTCATGCACTAATACTTCATTCATAAAATTCGCTTCGAAGTCGAAGTCAATTAGTTCTCCGTATCCTTCCATTATCCTTCTGAAACAATCACGAAAAGCATCAGTAGGGTATGCTCGAGAAAGTAATATATCAGATAATTAATAACGAAAACGGAATACGAAAAATTAAAGTTACTGATATCTGCAGACGATGCGCCGTATCCAAAGAGTTGGATACGCCGTATCTTATAATCGTTAAAAATTAATCAGACTTTATTCAGAAAATAGATACGCCGCTTTGAATTTATGAATGCGCCGTATCGAGTTAATTAATCAAAAATCAATTTATCTAATTAAAATTAAATGCGTCGTATTAACGAAAGTTAATGCGCCGTATTTTCGTTACGTTTAAAAATAAAAGATTTTTGATTCAGTAAGATGCGCCGTATCGACAGAGATCGATACGCCGTATCTGTTTAATAATTCGCAAACTGTTTTTAATTAAAATAATAGATACGCCGTATCTTCAAAAGAAGATGCGTCGTATGGCGTTAATGTTTTAGAAAAATTTTTTATTAAAAACAGATACGCCGTATCTGCAAAAGCAGATGCGTCGTATTACTTTATCGCTTAGAAAAATTTTCTTATTAAAAACAGATACGCCGTATCTTGGGGAAAAGATGCGTCGTATCGAATTAATTAAACGCGTTGTATATAAAAAAATTAAACGCAATACGCCGTATCTGAGAGATCAGATGCGCCGTATCGTTTGATTTAGCACAGTACAACGATAGCAGAACAGAAAAATACGAAAAATAAAACAAAAATAAAACACACGAACAAAAACAAATAAAAGCAAAAATAAAAGAAAACAAATAGCACACAATACAACAATTATGCAAAATAGTACAATGATGCAATTAATCTAATAAAAAGAAAAATAAATCAAGATACACCACGAGTATTTTAATTAGGTTTTTCTATTAAAATACTAAATCAAATTAACAGATAATAACAATTCACTCCCCGGCAGCGGCGCCAAAAACTTGATGCTCGTGATGTGTCGTTGCGGTTTAGCAGTTTTAATGCCTACTCAAGTTTTAAATTTATATTTAGCCGACTTATCAATAACACACACACTTAACGAGCAGTGTACCCGGTCAGTATGAAGATAATGGTAAGTAGAGTGTCGATCACTAAGAGTGGAACGTATTATCTTAGTTATTCTAATCAGTATTTTAATATCCTAACGCAAGGGGGTTTCAGCCTGAGAGACTGGCACGGTTTTGTTGCAATTAAAATAATAAAATAAACAAATAGGCACGAATCAGCAAGTAGCACACACGTACACAGATAGATACTCGAGACAATAAGAGGGCTGTCCTTATAATTAAGTAGATTGTCACTTGTTTTATTGATAGCTTTATATGAAGTGTATGTAATTAACCCTTTCTCGTTGGTCCTATTCTCATCGGCGAGTAAACCCTTAATGATTACTTATGTCTAAAAGTTATTCCTAAGTGATCAATTTAGAAACAACCGTGGGAGCCACATCTTGTCCCGCAGTCGGATGCCCGCAAGCCACTAATAAACACAGAGGTTATCAATGCACTAATAAGTAGTAACCAAAGACATCAACATATAAACTTTAATTGATGGGAAAGCAAGTATTAAAGGGAGTGCAATCTTTCCGTTGTCACATTACACAAGCCACCAATCCTGATGAATTAAAGTTTGCTAAAACAATAAAACAAAACTACTTAATGAATTAAACATATGCAGCACCTTCTTACAGCTCTTGTATCTTTGATTTGGGTGTGTCTTGTGCTGCCTCCTTGACTGAATTCGTCCTTCTCTTCTGTTCGGTCTTTAGGTTTTAGGGTTTTCCGACTCGAACTCGTCTGGTCTACGGGGTATTTATAGTTTCTGTCTGAGGGAAGATGCGGCGCATCTACTTAAGTAGATGCGGCGTGTTGGGAATTAAATATTCTGAAGATTAGAGTATTAGAAATTACTCTAAGTCAAGGTACTGCTCGTACATCAAAGTACTGCTAGTACATCAAGGTACTGCTAGTTCATGATCAAAGTACTGCTGCTTCATCAAAGTACTGCTGATCAGTGACTCATAGGATAAGATCGAAAAGATATTTATTGTATTTTGGTCAAACATATACGGTAGATAATATCTTACTCCATGTGCTTAGTTAACAAGTTGTATACATAGATACATGTTGTATCTTATGTACTGACACCAATATGAATAAGTTAACCAAGTAAGTCGGTCAAGACTTTTAGCAAATTTGTAAAGATCTCTTGCAACTATAAAAGAGATCTTAGACTTAGTTTTTGGATACACAATATAAAAAACACATGCATAACAGAGTCTCATAACTGTTAAGACATAGAACAAACAAAAATCACAAGTCTAAAACATAAGATTCAAGGTTTTGTAACCCTAGTGAAAAACTCAAGATCACTCGTATTATTTTGAATAATATTGAATCGTTTAGTGAAATACTTTCTTTGTTCATTGTTAAGTAACAAACATAATTCTTCCATTTCCATAACATACATAACCTTCTAAGTGTGGTTAAGTAAATTCCGCGTGCTTAATCATATTAAGTCAATATATCTCATACACAAAGACACAAGGCTTAACCACCTTAACCGTGTATAAACAAGATCCTCACAGTTGGTATCAGAGCCTGAGGTTGATATATTTGAATTAGAAGAAACAGAAATGGAAGCTCATGATGTTCAAACAAATGTTGCTGCAAAGTTGCCCATAATCAAACCCAATGAGTTTGAGTTATGGAGGATGAGAATTGAGCAATATTTCATGGTCCAAGATTATACTCTTTGGGATATAATTATATATGGTGATTCCTTTACACCAAGCTACTCAGAGGTTGTCCTAGAAGGTAAAACAAGTAGAAAAAGAAATACTGGACCAGTGTCAAATGAAGAAAAGATACTGAAGAGAAATGATCAGAAAGCAAGAAATTTATTGCTTATGACCATTCCTAGTGAGCAGATGCTATCATTTAACAAGTATCTTGATGCAAAAACTCTTTTTGAAGAGATTTGTGCATATTTTGGTGGTAATGAAACTACCAAAAAGACACAAAAGACACTACTAAAGCAACAATTTGAAAACTTTACTGCTTTTAGTAATGAGTCTCTTGATAAGCTATTCTCAAGATTACATAAGCTTGTCAGTCAGTTAGCTGTGTTGGGTGTTGAGACAGAGAAGGAAGATCTCAACATGAAGTTTTTAAGAAGTCTACCTGATGAGTTCCATACTCATGTTATTGTCTGGATGAACAAACCAGACATTGAAACCATGAAGCTCAATGATTTGTACAACAACTTCAAAATTGTTGAACAAAGTCTAAAGAAATCTGGTCATTATGGTACTAGTTCTGGAAACGTGGCACTCTTGTCAGTTCCTAGTATTAGTAAGAGTGAAGAGGTAGATGAAGGTGAAAGTGCTCCTTCCACAAGTTCTCACAAGGATGTTGCTGGTCTTGGAGATTCAACATTCTATGCTTTTATTACCAGTCAATCTAATGGCTCTCCTCTCAACCATGAAGACCTTGAGCAGGTAGATGGTGATGATTTGGAAGCTATGGATATTAAATGGCAGGTTGCTTTGCTTAGCATGAGGGCTAAGAAGTATTGGCAAAGAACTGGGAAGCAGATTACCATAAATGGTAATGATACTGCTGGGTTTGATAAGAAGAAAGTAGAGTGTTTCAACTGTCATAGGTTAGGACACTTTGCTAAGGAGTGTAGAAGCCCAAGAAAGCAGGAGAATAGAAACACATGGTATAAGCAAGATAGGAAAAAGGAAGTTACTGTTGAAGAGCCAAAGGCTATGTTGGCTATTGATGGTATTGGTTATGATTGGAGCTCTATGGCTATTGAAGAGGATGCACCACCTAATGCTGCTCTTTTGGCCAATGAATTTGCTCTAATGGCTCATTCTGATTCAGAGGTAAACAATATTACATCTTGTACTGAATCATGTCCTAATCTTAAAGCTTATGAAGACCTTAATAAGAGATTTGAAGCTCATAAACAAGAGCTGCTTGATTCTTTGTTTAATTTGGCTAATCATAAAAGAGGTCTAGGTGTTTTAGAAAAACAAGTTTTACATTTTAAAAATAATGAAATTCATTTTGCTGATGACATCAATATACTAAAAAATGACATTAAGATCAGAGATGAGTGTATTGTTGAGTTAAATGAATCATTAGCTAAACATAAGAATGAAAGAGAAAATGTAAAGGTTTCTGTGGATGTATTAGCACATTCCTCAGAAGGATTCAATAAGCTTTGGGAAGCCCAAGTTATTGATAAAGTTAATTCTGGTGTTGGATTTAAGTCTGTACCCCCACCATACAGAGGTGTTCATTCACCTCCAGGTATTGATTTAGCACACACAGGGTTACCTGAGTTTCAAGAACCAATCATGGAATATGGTTCTAAGGTCACTAAATCTCCAAAGATAGAGAAGGTAAGTAAAAGTTTAGATAAAACTTTATCTTATCAGGACAAGGTGTCCTTTGTTAAGAAAGGAGATGCTATAGTTGTTGAAGATTGCACAACTGATAGTGATAGTGAAGAAGAACAGGTTATGTCTAAACCTGTATTGGTTAAGAAAGTAGGAACAAGTCTTCCTAAGATAGTCAATCACAACACTAACAGGCCTAAGTCAAATGTTAAGACAGTTAGGAAACCAGTTAGATATTGTGAACAATATAGAACTACAAACAAGCCCAGAGGTAACCAAAGGAATTGGAACAACCTCAAGTCTAACCAATTAGGTGATGACTTTGTATTTTACAATAAAGCTTGTTATATATGTGGTAGTTTTGACCATCTTGCAGCTTTCTGCAACCAAAGGGTAACTGGGTATGAAAACAATAGAGTGAACTACAAAAGGCAATCGTCTCAAACTCTTTTTCACTCTAATACTCATAGATCTAAACCCAGAACAGTCTCAAACAAGTCTGGACTCAAAGGTCCTGATAGACAAAAAGGTCCTGTTGACAAAGTACTGCCAGTTCAAACTCAAAGTACTGGTAAATCTAAAAGTACTGTTAGACCTTTGATGACTGTTAACCCAAAATCAACAGCTAAGGATGCAAAAACAACTTTCAAACATGCATCTAACACTGTTCTAAGGCCCATTCAAACAAAAGCAGTGGTTCACAAACAAATTTGGAAACCAAAGGGTGTGATTTCAAGGTTAGCAGACTCTGCTGAACATGTTACTCACTCTGCTGCTAAGGGTAATAGGGCAAATGCTGTTAAGGCCTCAGCATGTTGGATTCAAAAATCCAATGTTGCATCAACAGTTCTTAAAAGATTAAACTATATTGATGCAAGAGGCAGATTCAAGTCAGTAATGGCTTGGATCCCCAAAGAAAACTAACACTCTTATTTGTGTGCAGGGACATTCTATTGATCATCAAGATCAAGGATACTCAAATAGTGGATGTTCCAATCACATGACAGGCAACATGTCTTATCTTTCAGATTTTCAAGAATTCAATGGAGGATATGTTACCTTTGGAGGTGGTTTTCGTGGCAAAATTTCTGGTAAAGGTACTATTAAAACCGGAAATTTAGATTTTGAAGATGTGTACTATGTACAAGAGTTAAAGTATAATCTTTTTAGTGTTTCACAAATGTGTGACAAAAAGAATAATGTCCTTTTTACTGACACTGAATGTCTTGTTCTATCTAAGGATTTTAAGATGCCTGATGAAAATCAAGTACTTCTTAGAATTCCTAGAAAGGCCAACATGTATAGTGTTGATATGAAGAACATCATTCCTAAAGAAGATTTAACTTGTCTTGTATCAAAGGCCACATTGGATGAATCAATGTTATGGCATAGAAGGCTTGGTCATATTAACTTCAAAACCATAAATAAAATTGTTAAGAATGGTTTGGTAAGAGGTTTACCTCACAAAAGATTTGAAAATGATCAAACATGCATTGCTTGTCTAAAAGGCAAACAACACAAAGCCACTTGTAAGCCCAAAATTTTTAACTCTATCAATCAGTCATTGTTTATGCTGCATATGGACTTATTTGGACCAGTTTCAGTAAGGAGTATACAACATAAAAAATATTGTCTTGTTATAACTGATGACTATAGCAGATTTACATGGGTTTTCTTTTTAGCCACTAAGGATGAGACATCAAGCATTCTTAAGGAATTCATTACACTGATAGAAAACCAAGTAAGCAAGAAAGTCAAAGTCATTAGGAGTGATAATGGGACAGAGTTTAGAAATAGAGTTATGGATGATTTCTGCAAAGAAAAAGGTATTAGGAGAGAATATAGTGTTGCTAGAACACCACAACAGAATGGAGTGGTTGAAAGAAAGAATAGAACACTAATTGAAGCTGCTAGAACAATGTTAGCTGATTCTAAGCTACCAATAATCTTTTGGGCAGAGGCAATTAACACTGCTTGCTATGTTCAAAATAGAGTTTTAGTTGTGCAGCCTCACAATAAGACATCATATGAACTCTTTAATGGTAGAACTCCTGCAATAGGATTTCTTAGACCTTTTGGATGTCATGTGACAATTCTCAATACCTTAGACCATTTAGGAAAATTCGATGGTAAAGCAGATGAAGGTTTCTTAGTTGGATATTCTCTTGTTAGCAAAGCTTTTAGAGTTTACAACTTAAGAACTGAGAAAGTTCAAGAAGAACTACATGTGGAGTTTCAGGAAAACAAATCCAGTGTAGTAGGTCAAGGACCAAAATGGATATTTGATCTTGATTATCTAACAAACTCTATGAATTATTTACCTGTTGTTGCAGAAACTAATAATTTTTCAGGTTCACAAGCAACAAATGAGGTGGAGTTAGATAAAGATCAATCTGATGTCATTATGCCATTGTGGTCAAGTACCAGTGTGGATTTAGCTTTAAACAATGATGAATCTTCTTCTGATAAAGCAAAAGAGGATGTTGAGGCTCAAAGAAAAGATGTTGGAACAGAGGAACAACTCAATATGTTGAATATTGAAAGTACTGTTGAGACAGAGCAAAGTACTGTGAGTACTTCTCAAGGTACTGGTGGTTCATTTGAAGGAACTGTTAGTTCAGTTGAAGGTACTGCTGGTCCTTCACACTCAAAAGATGCAGAATTTCAAGAAGATGAAGTGGATTTGACTAATCTTTCATCATCTTATCATGTTCCCACTACCCCACACACAAGAATTCACAAAGTTCATTCCCTAGATAATGTGATAGGAGATATACAATCTGGTGTGAAGACAAGAAGACAACTAGTCTCTTCAGACCAACAAGGGATTCTTGATGCCCTTTATGCTTCAAAACAACATGAACTTTCAAACTCATGTTTATTTGTATGTTTTCTCTCTCAAAAGGAACCAAAGAATATTCTTACAGCCCTAGATGATTCAAGCTGGGTAGAGGCTATGCAAGAAGAGCTTCTTCAGTTCAAGATTCAAAAGGTTTGGGTGCTAGCTGATTTACCTACAGGTGAAAAGCTAATTGGCACTAGATGGGTTTTTAAGAACAAAAGGGATGACAGAGGAATTGTGATCAAGAATAAGGCTAGATTAGTAGCACAAGGGTACACACAAGAAGAAG
The DNA here is from genome assembly GCA_021014915.2 of Artemisia tridentata subsp. tridentata. Lineage (NCBI taxonomy): Eukaryota > Viridiplantae > Streptophyta > Magnoliopsida > Asterales > Asteraceae > Artemisia > Artemisia tridentata. The sequence goes on from CP139504.1 coordinate 86,795,614, forward strand.
GAATAGATTATGATGAAGTTTATGCTCCAGTAGCAAGGATTGAGGCAATTAGGCTGTTTCTAGCTTATGCTTCATTTTTAGGCTTCACAGTCTACCAAATGGATGTCAAAAGCGCATTTTTATATGGTAAAATTGAAAGAGAGGTGTATGTTTCACAACCTCCTGGTTTCATTGATCCATTACATCCAAACAAAGTGTACAGAGTAGTGAAAGCTCTCTATGGCCTTCATCAGGCACCAAGAGCTTGGTATGCAACACTTGCTTCCTATTTATTAGAAAATGGATTTCAAAGAGGAAAGATTGATCAGACACTTTTCATCAAACAGCACAAGAAGGATCTTCTGTTAGTGCAGGTGTATGTGGATGACATTATCTTTGGATCTACAGGGAAGGAAATGTGTTTAGAATTTGAGAAGCTTATGAAAGATAAGTTTCAGATGAGTTCTATAGGAGAACTTACATTCTTTTTGGGTTTGCAAGTTAAGCAATCATCTGAAGGCATATTTATTAGTCAAGACAAATATGTTGCAGAGATACTTAGAAAATTTCAATTTGCTGATTCAAAAATAGCAAGCACACCAATGGACTCAGAGAAGCACCTTCTGAAAGATGAAGATGGAGAAAATGTAGATGTACACAATTACAGATCTATGATAGGCTCTTTGATGTATCTTACATCATCTAGACCTGATATCATGTTTCCTGTTTGTGTCTGTGCAAGATTTCAAGTTACTCCAAAGGTTTCTCATTTAACTGCAGTCAAGAGAATTTTTAGATATCTTAAAGGTCAACCAAGGTTGGGTATATGGTATTCTAGAGAATCTCCTTTTGATTTGGTAGCATATTCGGATAGTGATTATGCTGGTGCTAGCTTAGACAGAAAGTCAACAACTGGAGGATGTCAATTCCTTGGGTGTAGACTTGTCTCATGGCAGTGTAAGAAGCAAACAAGTGTGGCAAATTCAACAACTGAAGCTGAATATATAGCTGTTGCAAGTTGCTCTAGTCAAGTTCTATGGCTTCAAAACCAACTCCTTGATTATGGGTACAATTTCTTAAACACTGTTATTTATATTGATAATAGTAGTACAATTTGTATTATTAAAAATCCGGTACAACACTCTAAAACAAAACACATTGAAATTAGGCATCACTTTATAAGAGATTGCAATGAGAAAAGATTAATTCAAGTTCTTAAAATTGCTTCAGAGCATAATTTTGCAGATCTGTTAACAAAAGCTTTTGATGTTTCAAGGTTTCAGTACTTAATAGCAAGTATTGGAATGCTTAATCTTTAAATTTTCAATATGATGTGTTTTTGTACATAAATTTTTGAAAGTACTGCTGGATTTATAAGGTACTGCTATATCAAAATTTGAATTGTGTTATTCATACAGTTGGTTTTATGATTAATCTAATGCAAGACAAGTACTTTGTACATTGTTCTTTTGGTTTTAGACTAACTATTTCAGGTATGAATATGTAAACACAAAGGATATTTCAAGTGAAATGGGAACAGCAGAATGCCTATTAAATTGCTGACCATAGTAGATTTATGATGGACTGAGTTTAGGAATTAAACCTCCTTAAAACTTCTTTCTTGAAATCTAGTTATGATATTTCACATTGAATTGATGACTTAGTTGGTCAGATAGTAACTGATACAACTCACTTTCTATCATTTTATACTTTCAAGTATAATGAGTTAGTCTAAGGACATCTGATAGAAATAACAGCTAGTAAAAGTGAATCTAACACTTGTGTTGGAGGTAACAATTGCTATGAGCTGGAAACCCTGTCAAGAAAATCTTTTGAATAGATTTATCTTTTCACAGGCAGTTAGTGATAACTGAAATACATTGGTTCTCACACAACCAGAGGTTATTTTTAAACCGAAATTTTGATTAGGTGTCTGTTACACACTTGATTTCTTCAAAATGGTTGGACGTAGTATGATTTTTCAATTCTCAAAATCATGAACATACTACTAAGTTAAATGATTTCTTAAAAGGATTTTCAAGGATTCAGAAAAACCATTCATTTATGGATTATGAATCAAAATGTCCACTGATTCACCTCTCATAGGAGTTAACACACCTAGAAGTGATGAGGACAGCAACTTAAACTCTTAAGGAATTGATGGCTTCATGTACAATATTGTCTGAAAATAAGTTCAAACTGATAGATCAGGTGATATGAAGAGAAGTTCTTTAGTACATAGTGAGATCTTCCAAACAAGGGGAGGAAACAAAAGTTATTTACTTCAGGGGAGGTTATAATCTCAGAGAAGGAAATAATTGCCCAGAAAAGGAAGAGTAAACCAATATATGGAAGGAGAAGACAAGAGCATACAAGATGATGTAGAGGTTGAAAATGATTAGAACAGATCAAATATCTAGAAGGGATGAAGCATTCCTAAAGGAGAAAGTTCTATCTAGATCAAACGAAGAAAAGTTTCAATTTCACTTCAAAGACATGCTGGTTAGATGATTTCACTTGTTGAAACAAGCATCCAAGATACACAGCATCATTGCCTCTTACAATTCCTCCATCCAAGGAAATTGCACCATCTTTTGGTACAATGTTTTGATATTTGCTGAAGTCAAAGAAGAACAAAGCAGATGAGTTCAGAATAGAAGAATGTTCAGATTCAAGAAGTGTTTGAAAGATCTTCACAAGTCCTCATTTAATTCAGAAAAACATGTTTGAATTAATTCACATGTTTAGGGGAGGATTGTTGGGAATTAAATATTCTGAAGATTAGAGTATTAGAAATTACTCTAAGTCAAGGTACTGCTCGTACATCAAAGTACTGCTAGTACATCAAGGTACTGCTAGTTCATGATCAAAGTACTGCTGCTTCATCAAAGTACTGCTGATCAGTGACTCATAGGATAAGATCGAAAAGATATTTATTGTATTTTGGTCAAACATATACGGTAGATAATATCTTACTCCATGTGCTTAGTTAACAAGTTGTATACATAGATACATGTTGTATCTTATGTACTGACACCAATATGAATAAGTTAACCAAGTAAGTCGGTCAAGACTTTTAGCAAATTTGTAAAGATCTCTTGCAACTATAAAAGAGATCTTAGACTTAGTTTTTGGATACACAATATAAAAAACACATGCATAACAGAGTCTCATAACTGTTAAGACATAGAACAAACAAAAATCACAAGTCTAAAACATAAGATTCAAGGTTTTGTAACCCTAGTGAAAAACTCAAGATCACTCGTATTATTTTGAATAATATTGAATCGTTTAGTGAAATACTTTCTTTGTTCATTGTTAAGTAACAAACATAATTCTTCCATTTCCATAACATACATAACCTTCTAAGTGTGGTTAAGTAAATTCCGCGTGCTTAATCATATTAAGTCAATATATCTCATACACAAAGACACAAGGCTTAACCACCTTAACCGTGTATAAACAAGATCCTCACACGGCGTATGTACTTAACTTCGCGTGGGGTCCAAGATTATAATATTCAGGAATATTCGTACACCGCCAGAAGATGCGGCGTAACTCTTGATTAGATGCGGCGCATGTCCTCTTGTATCTTGGATCGTATCTGGTGATATCTTGATAGAGATGCGGCGCATGTCGAGAGTGAGATGCGGCGCATCTGGAGCAGAATTGACTTGATCTTGTCCATGTCAGTAGACTTCCACTTTATGCACGTTTTGCTCCATTATTAGTCCATAATCGCTAAGTTTCACCAAATGCTTGTTTTTACCTGAGAATTACAAAAGTAAACAATTAAGTATCAATCCTCATACATAATATAGTAAAACAAGTCAAATTAATAGGATAAATGATAGTAATAAAATGTACTTATTTGAGTTCATCAATAGTATGTGAAACCTTTGGATGCTGAGATATGGATAATGCAAGATACTAGTAAAGAAATAAATACGTGAAAGTAAAGAGATAAAGGATAGAAGTGTGACATAATTGTTTATAGTGGTTCGGCTACAAGGACACCTTCCTTGCCCTACTCCACTCCCCGAGTCACCTACTCGAGAGTTCGTAAACACTATGTCAACAAGCTCCTTCAACCGGTGGAGAAACCTTCACAACGTCGCTTAAACCTTTTCCAGTACAAAGCTAAATACCGAGTCCTTAGCACGGCGGACCAAACCAACACAACAATACAACTAACACAACAACTTTGAGAATACAAGAAGAAGTATCAACAACAAGAAACAACTCAGTGGTCTTAAGGTGATAAGAAGTCCGAGCTACTTGAAAAGAATGATGGCTCGTATGCAAGAAATCGTGATCTCGTCTTGTAATAAGAACCTAGAGAACACAAGAGAAAGAGAGCTACAAGAATGATCTTTAGATATGAGGTTAGAGAACTTAGAATGTAGAGAGAAGATATATCTAAGTGGGGTGAGAAATAAGATAGAAATGGCTCATTATTTATAGGCAATTCTGAGCATTGTTCACCCGGATCCGGCGGATCCCTTCCTAAAGGGATCCGGCCAGTGTAAAGCAAGGGATCCGGCTATCTGGTAGTACCAGTTCGGATTTTGGGTTACAATTCCAGGTTTTGGGTTATGGGTCAAGGTCCATGGGTCAAGTGATATCATAAATGATGTCAAAGACATCTTGGGTCATGGGTTATGGACTTTGGGTCATGGGTCATGGGTTTTACCCATTATTTAAGTCATGAATGATGTCATGCAATGGGTCATGGGTTATGGGTCAAGCTCTATGGGTTATGGGTTATGTATTATCCAACTCATTTCATGCTTTTTATTTATTACAAGAAGTATACTTTAATTATAGCATGTAAATGGTAAATTGTAAATGTAAGAACATGTAATGTTTAGATTTATACTTTTACATAATGTTATGTTTGTTATCGATAAAAGTTAAAGAGAACGATAAATATTAATAAACGTTTTTACGGTTTATTTGTATTAACAGTTTTGATTTTTCTTTTTACCTAAAACGAATGTGTAATAGACAAATATTATTGTAATACATAACAATAGTAATAATATTATTGTAATATATAATAATATTCCATCTGTATTTCATATTATAACTTAATTTTTAGTTTAATCCTAATTTGTTAACTTATAGTTCTTTGTTTGGGACAAACATTTAAGCTTTATATGTATAACCACTTCTAGTCAAATTACAAGTTCATAACTACCTCATATCTTTTTTGCTTTCAATCATCTCAATATTTATCATAGTATTTAATATTTTTATTTGCAATTTATTATGTGGTGTTTCAATTATTAATTCAAGAGAAATATATATTATGCTAGAACTAATATTTGACAATAGAACTTTTTCTACTTAAATTCATTATTTATTATCTAGCATTAATATTTCAAATTAATAATATTTTTGTATTATCATTTAGAGATATATTGATGTTTGTAATATTAATAATATTATTGTAATACATAACAATATTCTATTTGTATTCCATATTTGATTTTATATTTTAATTTAAGTTCAAATTTTTTCACTACAAAAAAACAGGCTTTCAGAGACTGAAAAATCAGTCTCCGATACACCACGATCAGTTACGAATGGTCTATCAAGGACTGATTTTGCTAGTCACTAATCAGTGGTAGAAGCTTAGTTGCGGAAAGTGACGTTATCAACTGAAATTCAGTCCTTGTTGTATCAAACCAACGAGGACCAGAGATCAGTCTCCAAAATAAAAAAAGTCAGTCCTTATTTCTATGGGTTGGTATCATGTTATTTCAGTCCCCAATGCATATTATCGGCGACTGAAAAGTCAGTCGCCAATACTATGTTAGATCAGTTACTAACACATGGATTTAGGGACTGAAAATTAGTCCATAAACATTGCCAACAGTCCCTAATACCCTTCGTTGTTTTGTAGATTACCATACAAAATCAGTCTCTGATAAAAGGCTTTAAAGACTGATTAGTCTCCGAAGAAAGGCTTTAAAGACTGTTTGTTAATCACAAAAAACAGATGAATTAGTCCTTAATTTGTTTTTCTAGTGATACAAAATAACATTCAAATCAGTCTCCAATATAATGGCGCCGTTCTATTATATTTCTATTATAAACTAAAAGTTAGTGGCAAATACAATTTAATTCAGTCCTCATTCACAATGCATACATAACCCCTTACAATAGTATATAAAACTCCAAAGCATAAACAATAATAATAACAATATTTCTTTAAGGCATAATAATCACCAATCCAAATAACTAAGAGTTTACAATTCAATATGTCTAAAAATAAAACCAAATTCAATAGAAATAAATTTGAACGTCCTATATATCAGTATCAGTGAATGGATCATCGTTACCATCACCGTTACCATCACCTTCAGTAGTATTTGGTGAGTCTATTGTGCTCTCGAAGTCTTTGGAATTTTTTGGCTCAAGAATTTTACCAATTTCTCATAATTACGTTTATACGGTTCAAGTTCACTAACCTTTGCTCTCAATTCATTAATCTCAGTCGAGTTTTGTTTAGGTGTTGAGTCAGCTTGTTGAGATGATTCAGCTGCTTCTTTCATCCAATAATCTTTTTTCCTCATCACTAGCCCAACACCCAAATTAGATGAAGCTAAGTGATAAATACATAATTTTATTTGCCTTTAAATAGTAATACTGTAGTTGGTACGAAACTGATATCCAAATATTAAAAACTGAATATTGTGACTGCGACTTGCAATAATCAGATAATCACTTCAATGGAATATATGAACTAGGGATTAGAAAGAAAGGCCAGTTTATACCGCCATTCGAGCCTTGAATGATTTTGCCTTCGCTTCAACGGTCTCAATTCCCTTCACCCCTCCAGAGACTGCATAGTTTCCCTGCACAGCAAAACATAATAAGAGCCAACATTCTAGAAAAGGGAAGAAAGAACAATTTTACATCTGAAGTCAGACCCATTACTTTCTGAATTCCAAGTGCATATAGGTTCTTTTATATGCTGAACAAACTATTAATATGAAAAATAACTAGTTATCAAGTTCTTGTTTTAATTTGCATAAACATTCCAGAGCAACATTCTCTCTTTTTAGTCAAACAAATGAAGTGCTTGAGTACTAATAAATGTGAGCATTACATTGCATAGGAAATTCGCGATTTGGACTCTCTCGGATTCCTCAACTTCTTCATTGGCTGCATCGCCCAGTTGTTGCACCTTATCCGAATCTAGTCCAATGATACTGACCATAGCACCTTTAGCAGCATCTGCGGCTTCCTGAGATTTATAATACCACATATTAGGAGTGAAAATTGGTTGGGTGGGGTAGCGGGTCTAAACAAGTGATATTGATGTAGTCAGAAGGGTTTGAGTTGATCCAAAACATTTTCTCTACAGAAAGTTGGTGTCTAAGATTTGGTTGCAAAAAACTATAATGTTGCGAGTTTAGTGTAGTTTTTAGGAACCCAAAAAAAATAATAAATAAATAAATAAATAAAATTGAGATTAGGAGGTTATAAGCATTTAAAAAATACACTTAACACAACTTATGACCCCTGTATGACAGCATTCTTCACACTCTTACCTGCATTGCTTGACCTCTTAGTTGAACCAGCTTGAGTCCATCCTCGAAGCTAATGATAAAAGAAAAAAGCCAATAACAATTTGTAAGGAAAACCGGTATGACCATATGAGCTGATGAATAAAATAAACGTTTTGGAAGACACATATAGGGACAATAATACCTAAGGGGCATTTGAATAAATACAAATTATGACGTAATCTAGCAAATGAGGATGCATCATATGGGATTGTTTAGGGTACTTTAATATGCTTACGATTGTAAAATTATAAAAAAATGTCACAAAATTAATTTTCGGATGTGCTTGAAAAAATGAATGTCCCATTTCTTGGCTATATATTCAAAATACGTTGCCTATTTGCTTGCTGTCATCATCATAGATTGTTACCTATATTGTTTTAGGTTACAGGATTCGCTAATTTGGTAAATATGTTACAAGTAATAGGTATATTTATTTTATCTTTGGTAGTAAAGAGCTGCAATTTTCAGTGGCTTGATAGTTATCGCTTAATGAAGGTAAAGTTCTTTAATACTCAAAACAGATACAGAAGATATATACAAAAAGACGTTCCTAACTACTCGTCATAGTAATGGTGGAATATGAATTTTATTGGATTACAATGGCTCACCTGAACGCTCCAGCAAATGCAAGAGCTGTGTATTCCCCCAAACTTAGCCCACATGTAACATCCACAGAATCAATTATTTGCTGACCTCCCTCGCGAGCACGTAGTATCTCTACTGCAGCTAGACTAGTAACATAGATAGCTGGCTGCAAAGTAATAGAAGAACGTGGTCACTTAAAAAATCTATGTTTTAACATATTCCCCAAGATTTAAAATTCTGAAGATGTATAACTTAAAGTGACACAACTGGGACAAGGTGTGTAATATGGGTTTGAGTTTGACATTCAAATAATATGCTTCTCAATTCCCACTACACACTCTCCTTCTTGGTAGATCCAGTCATCCAGGGTATGCACTCCCATTCGATCTTTCACGGAATACATTATAATAACATTGTTTTGTTTTTTTACACCAATTTAGCCTAGGTATTTCCACCATGTAGGCCTGCGTGCTGCTAGCAGAGAGATCACTTTCTAATAGACTATTTACAATCAAAGTACCTAGGATACTAATAGCATATAACCATCTATCTGAAACATACCACATTCGCACAACAGTCTATCAATTTCAAAAAGTAAACAGGAAATACAGTAGACACGTGCCTGACTTAAAACGGTGGAGTCCAACTTGTCTTTCGGCCCATTAATGCAAACATCCAAGAGGTCAAACCTTCATGCAAAGATGAATATTATATTGAGTATTTATTAGAACAATTGATTAAAAGCAGCTAACACATTCAAGATGATTTAAAGCATTATCGTGCTGACATAAAAATATTGAACTCACCCTAAGATTTCATTTGCCTTGCTGTACAACTCTGCAGCAGCTGGCACCTTTTGAGCCTCCTGTCCCATTCCAACGGATTGTGCACCCTGCAACAAAAATGATTATAAAATGACGCAAAAGGCGCTTAACTAGATATAAAAAAACTGATTAAACATTTTACATGAAACATGTTTGTGCCGTACATACAATCAAGATGTGAATTACTGTAAGTCATTGTACTAAACTATCAATCAATAACAAGAATATATTGAACTAAAAAACTACAAAACTCGTCCATGAACCCTAATTCCTAAAAATCACCCAAACACGAAATTGACACATAAAGACCTTAAATTGATGATTAAATTAAATATATAACACGTTAAAATACCTTATTTGTGGATATATGACATAAAATCGGGAGTGATGATTATGAATCGCCATGGTCTGGTGGCTGACTGGTGAGGATGTGACTGACGACTTTGGGTGGTGACTAGCAATGATCGATAACGGAGACGGTCAAGCAAATTTGGTTTGTTTGAAGACCAAAAGAGAGATCGTGAGAGGAAATGAAGATAAGTTTGTGGAAGTGAGATGTGAGGTTGGATGGAGGGATAATTAGATTTTGGGGAAACTGAGAGCGGGGACAACTGAAAATAAGAGAGGGAAATTTTATTGAGTTTATGACAATTAATAAGTAACTTATTTTATGATTAAATATAATACAATTATAACTCGTACGTTTATTAGTAGCCGATTTAAACAGGGTGTTAATGGTTTACTAATCTACACTCATTAAGTTTTCAGCTAATCATTGAGATTCATTTGCGATACGATACAAACTAATCCTAGTTGTCATCTAGCCATTTATTAATTTAGTGTTTACAACTAGCTACTTTAACTTAATAGTCTAACAAGCGTTTATCCAATTAGTGACATTTGTGTATCCCTAATCACTCATACGTGAGGCGTCTAAAAATATGAATATCAATGTAAAATTACTTAGCATCCAAAGCTCATCCTATGGATAAAATCAAGTCATACACATAGATGAAAGTAAATATGGATAAACTCAACAATTACGTATGGTTTGGGTTGGTAGACCGTTCGGTTTCCCACGTTCAGTAAAGACCCTAAAATATGACAAGAGTCACGAGTTGGGGTAACGCTCACGAGTCGACTCAGTTGGTTTGTGTCAATTACCCTAGAGGATAATAGACTTGAATGTGGAGTTCCCAAGGCAGGATATGTTGCTTGGGATTAGCTTGATCCATTTCGAGAAAATGTTCTAGTATTTATAAGGAGACCTTTAAGGGTGTGAGAACCCGTAAAGGCAATATGATGGTCCACGTGGTGTGTAAAGTAGAGTGCGTTGATTGGCTATATGCCTATATGCAACTTTCTTGTTATTATCTTGAATGGAAGTGGTGTGTATAGTATAGTGGATTGACGATTGCTATAGGCACCACGACTTATTATATATGGTAAGAACGTAATAGTCGTTTCTTTAAAAGGGATGTCGCGCTCGATGAAGCAACTGATTGATGTCATTATCCCGATTACACGTCTTAAATTATCAACACTCAAAATGAAAGCCATCGGTGAATACTAAAGATGTTATGAACGTCTGAAACTTGAATTCTGCTCGAGTTCCCACGTCACGGGGGGTATAAACCGAGGTTTCGTGCGTGAACCCCTAAGTGTTACACATAAATAGCAATCCGTAAATAGGTTTATATACAAACTTACAATTACTAACAACGATACAAATATATGTAGGTCTTAAAAACAAGTGTAGTACATTACAATATATAAAACCGTATATTCTGTCGGTAATCCATTTTCGTCCGTTTTTGTCAGTTTTTATCTGTTTTTATCTATTTTTGTCCGTTTTTATACGTTTTCGTCCGTTTTTTACGTTTTCGTCCATTTTTATACATTTTCCTCCCTTTTTACGTTTCTATACGTTTTTGTCAGTTTTTTTACGTTTTCGTCCGTTTTTTTACGTTTTTTTACGTTTTTATACGTTTTCATCCATTTTAGTCCATAATTTTTACGTTTTTATATGTTTTCATCCGTTTTCGTCCGTTTGTATACGATTTCATCCGTATTTTTATGTTTTCATCTGTTTTTGTCTGTTATATTTTAACGTTTTTATACGTTTTCATCCGTTTTAGTCCGTTTTTTACGTTTACGTCCATTTTTATACGTTTTCGTCCATTTTTTACGTTTTCGTCCGTTTTGATACGTTTTCGTCTGATTTTAAACGTTTTCGTCCGTTTTTATAAGTTTTCGTCCGTTATTAAACGTTTTAGTCCGTTTTAATTTATTTTTATACATTTTAGTCTTAGCTATGATGTCCATGTATTAGGGACTGAGTTGTGATTCAAATGCAGTCACTAACAAATTTCCCTCCAAACTTTTTTTATTGCGCAAACATATTTGCAATTGAATTTTAGTCTTAGGTATGATGTCCATGTAATAGGGACGCAGCTGTGACTGAAATTCAGTCACTAAAAAATTTCCCTCCAAACCTTTTATTGTGTAGACATATTAGTAACTGAAACTTAGTCTTAGCTATGATCTCCATATATTAGGGACCGAACTGTGACTATAATTCAGTCACTAACAAATTTTTCGCCAAATTTTTTTATTGCGCAAATATATTTATAACTGAAATTTAGTCTTAGATATGATATACATGTACTAGGGACTGAATTGTCACCCTTATTCAGTCACTAACAAATTTGCCTCCAAATTTTTTTCCCGTACAGGCATATTAGTAACTGAAATTTAGTCTCAGATATGGGGTCACTGAATCGAGGACTGATTTTTAGTCGCCGCAATCAATCAATAAAAGGTCAGTCCTTAAAAGTATCAGTAACTGATGTTTCAGTTACCGATGCTATGTATCAGCGACTGATATATCAGTCCCTAGAAATTCAGTCTCTGAAAGCCTGTTTTTTTGTAGTGATTTTTTAACTTCTAATTAAATATATCTTAACTTTATATGTATTACTAACTCTAATTTTTAAAAAAATACATATTACTCCATATCTTTCTAACTTTATATCCTCTCAATATTTTATTTTAGCATTTAATTCTTTACATATACATTTAATATTTGGTATTTCAATTAATGATTGGGGAAATATATATTATGTTGGAACTAATATTCAACAATTAGATTTTACCTATTTAAATCCATTATTTATGATCCAGCATTAATATTATATAATCATATTTAAATAATATTGACATTTAAAGATATGTTGTTTGTAATAAAGATAATACTATTGTACTACATAATAAAGTCTACGTGTATTTCATATTTTTGACTTTATTTTTTGAATGTAAACTTAAGTTTGTTAACTTTATATTTATATACTTTTATTGAATGTTTAACTACTTTTATCAAATTAAAAATACTTTATGACATATATTGTAGACGTTAACTTGTTATTACGACATATAGCTGTTTTGACCAAAAGGAAAATTTCGATATCTATCTGAATAATATTAACAAATTCATACATTTTTTTTCTTCATAAAATAGCCATGTTATACACGTAATTTTGCATACACGTGATTACTGCAAATTATCTATATTTCACAAAGTACAAATGGTGAAATTCGGGTAATATTGGAAATGCAAATTTCAGCAAATTATGCTTTGCTTACTATCTTAAAAAATATTCTTATAGATTACTAACAGTCTAGGATATCACACTGGCCGATGTAAAACTAACTTTTGTCATTATCAATTTGATATTTATGTACTAACCATCAAATGTATAGTAGATATTCATACATTTATATTACAATTATATGATATTTAAGATCACATGTAATCGCGTATAAGTAAATAACTATATTACATGTACTTTAATTTATTATTCGTTTTAATGTTCATACTTTTGTTACACATATATGAACTACAACATTTGTTATTTTAATAATTTATGAATTTTTAAACTTAAGATAGTTTCAAAAGGTAGTAGTAATGTATAAAAAATTAAAAATTGAATAATAAAACTATGATCTGAAACTAAGGTAGATAAATAACTTAAAATGGGCTAAAACTAATGAATTTAGTTATTTTCATATTTAAATTAGTTAGTTATAAGTCATGTGCAAATCGTTTAGACATCAATCAAAGTGAATCAACAAAGTGTACGAAGAAGCATGCATACATTCTTCGTAGCACAAGTTAAAAAATATTTTATTAACTTAAGTCTACTCTTGTTTTAATTATTTATGAGTTACAATGTCCAATTTATTCTAATATGCAAACTTATTTGGATATAAGATAAAATATAGCACAATACATAAATAATACGCATTACAATGAACCTTTTAAGCATTTTACAAAACCATAGTAGGAGCACATTTTATCGCGGGAAAATATTAAAGGTTAAGCAAACCCTAGATTGACACCCTCAAAAGGTTATAAAAACCGTAAGTATTTCAATCATTAACAAAACAGCGCAATAACACATTTCGTCACGGGAAAAGATTAGAGGATAACCAAACCCTAGACCATCTTGGTTAAAAACCAAGTGATTCAGTCATTAATAAAATTGTGCAAACTCTAATTTAGAATTAAAGTTTAATCGAGCCAATGTGCTTGCATGTTTTTCGCGAGAGCAAATTACACTATTAACTAAACCCAATGCATTTAAAACAATGCAAGACATCTATACTACTTTATAATATATTTGGGAAATTCCTAAAATGCAAGGCTTAAAATTTTAAGCAACACACTTACTAATAATAAAAAATGAAGTTACATCTGAAAAATTAAGCTTCCTAAATTTATAGACTTGTAACAGCCCTCCAAAAAATACCTAATAAATATTATTTTTAAAACACCCCTACAATGAAAAATATATGTTATTATACATATATTGTACAAACGAATATAAAACACAAATCTTCATACAACTTATATGAAAAAAAGTTGATGGTACATATGGTTTTAAAAACCGGACCGGACCAACGTGTTCAACCGGGAATCGGTGTCACCACCGGTTTGGGTAGCCAATAAAAGCCGCCCGAAAAGGAACCTGAGAGGACTGTTAGAACCGGTAAAACGGATTAATTGGGCCGGTCCGGGGTCATTTTCTTCTTGTTTTTCTCAGGTTAATCAGCTAGTCACTATTACTTTGTTGGTGTCTAAACTTTTATCACAGGGTACCTGCTGCCGCAACGTGCGAGTACCTTGCTAGTTAGTTTAATTCATAAATCATATTTCAACAATTTTAAATCCATTTAATTTCAAAAATCGTTTGCAATTCACACATTTCACAACAATATATAAAAGGCAAATAAATTAAACATAAAAAAACAATCAGATCCGACATGCAAAACCTCAACCGATGAATGCCTATGCTCGGGTTCATGAGCCATCATGAAACCCGAGAGGTCAACTAAGGGTCAAACCAACACAACCAAACATATGGCTCCCACTTGCTTTTAGACCTATTCCAAAGCAAGTAGAACCCTTAAGCCTAAAATCCCAACATGTTGTTTGAGTAGAAACGTCCACTTGAGGGACCGAAAAGTCCATGAAGGAATATTCCCCGCTTAAAGTGCCAAACTACAGAGTTGTAGCCCTCTGAGTCGTGTACCTTTCCACCAAATTTCATGGTCTAATTCCCTTCAGAACTTCAGGAATTAATTATTTAGTCTATGCACCTACACCAGTTCAGCTTGCACTTTCCACCTTTAACTTGACGCCGTTCCATATTGCGCAACAGTTACAATATGATATTCGTCTCTGACTAACATAAGACCTAACACCTTACTGTAAACTTCCCAAACAATGGTTACAAGAATTTTAAAGGTACTTAAACAAGCCGAAACAATGGCAAAACCCAAAAAAAATACTACAACAAAGTAATAAAACAAACACACATTTATAGGTTAGGTTTTCATCAGTTTTGCACGTCCCACATATTAACACATTAACAATATGAAAGTAACAAGAGGTTGGCTTATTGTTCATGGCCAACATGCATGTGCTTGCCATGGAACACAATTAAAACAAGTAAAAAAGCCAAAAATGAAGAATTTAAAGCACGTAAACCCCCCCCCCCTCCCCGTCATGCACACGTAAAAACCCGCGATCTATGGTTTTCAAATACAGATTTTTAAGACCTTATATGGTCAAAATTTTCACAAAAATTTATCCTTAATGGCTGTTTAAAATCGGTAGAAGAAACATCATACGATGGTTCGTGATGCCACTGTTGGGATTTATATACTAATATAGCTATTATAAACATATAATTACGCAGCAGATTAAGGTCCCAAGGTGGATCTGTATGATGAATAATGATTAACAAATAACTACGTTATTTACCTCTTGTATGGAATTCGGATGAACGAACGGAACAAAAAACAGTTCTTGATCTTTTCTTGGACACCAACGAAAAACCCTTGAATTACTAAAGCAAGTGATCTATATAGTTAGTCCACATTGCACGTCGTTCTGTATTACCCGAATGCTAGTTCTTGGATTCACGATCAAAGCGCGAAACTCTTTGTTTTGATTTCTTGAAAATCGACCCTAAACCCATAAAGGTTATAGATGCCGATCAGTTATAGGGAAAAAGAAGGGATGGAAACTTTGTTTAGTATTCAAGTATATACAGGCTAGATCTAATCCTAATCCTAATATAACTTGATTACTTGCACAACAAGTTCAGACTCCTAATCCCCTTTTTTTCCTTAAGGTCGGTCAAACCCCAAGCAATAAGGGCTTCCCATATTGTTTTTGGGTCAAGTCCATCAAGCCATGTCCATTACATATTTAATAGTAGCTTTTAGTAAATTATTGCGTCTAACGGACTAATTAACGACCGTTAAATAAATCGTGAATTATTAAATACTATAATTAATATAATTACTATAAATATATTAATTACATTATAAATGGTAATACCTCGAATACATGTGTAACCCCACGGGCTCACGTATTTCTAGCCGTATAATTATTTACTATGGTATGAGCACTTTCTAATAGTTTTATGTATATGAACTCTACTTCCACTTAGCTCCATGTCACCATGGACATGCCATATAAATCTCCATTGGAGATGCTCTTAGACCAGTAGTAATGGTGAGCCAATGGATGACCTTATGACCCTGTCACCTCAGCGTCACCTCAACTTCTCTCTCTAAGACCAAATGCATAACCAAATGCCCATAGTAAGGTGACCGCTGATTTGTACAATTTATATCCCAAAAAGGAGAATTGCAAAGGAAATATGCAAAACCCGAGTCGTTTGTCCCGACGAAGATCGAATGGAATTTGTGTTCCCGGGACGTGATTCGTGTAGTGAATGTGTGTGAAAAAGAGTGATTGATTTTGGATTACACTACTAACAATAATAAAAGTAAACAACTAATTAAGCTAATGAAACAATTAAACTAAGCATACGAACTTAAAAACGAAAATTGAATTTTAAAAACGTTACGCGACGAATTTTAAAACGTAAATAAAAAGTGAATTTCTAAAATTTAAAACCTAAAAATATAAAAATAATTTTCCTATATTAAAACTGATAAAAGAAAATTTTTGGAAAAAGAAAAATATTTTTTTTACTTTTTAATAATTTTTTTTATGAATTACAAACTAATTAAAACTATTTAAATGATTTAAAAATAGTAAAACAAGTAGGAAAAATCTGAAAATTTTTGAGTAAATCTAAAATTAAATTTCTAATCTAAGAAATATAAAATCAGACAGTGAATAAACCAGAATAAGCTGAAACAGTAAATAAGCAGAAAGGAAATAAGCTAAAAATAAGCAAAAGCTACCCAAAATTTATCAAAAGCTCAAAACTAAAATATTATACTACTGGAAGCATAAAGAAACTGGAAATTAAGCACTTAAGCACACAGAATAAGCACAATATAAGCTGAATAGCTTATTTCTAAAATAGATTCAAAATGGTATTCTACCCTACTTGCAGCACTAATTTAGTAGTCCTAATAAGCTCTAGACTAAAATCTAATGGGGGCAAAATAAAGCTAGCACTACTAATTAACTAGAAAACACAAAAGCCCCAAAAATTAAGCTCATATGCTGCTCTAAATAAGCCATAGATCAGGAGCAGAAAATTCAAAAAGTTGATGCAGCAGTTAAGCAGTGTGAATTGCAGACCTAGATTTAAACTACTAAATAAGCGGAAAATTCAAATCCTAGTTTATGAACCTAAAGTTTGTTATATTAACTACCTATAAACCACAAATGAAGTTCATAACTTAATCCAATAAGCCTCAAGAAAGCTGAGATCAGCAGCAAAAAAAAACATAGGTCTGCACAAAAGACTTGTGACAGCAGACCTGAATTTGGCGCAAAAAGGTGCAAAACCTAACCCTGACCTATCCAGCCTATATGATCTAACTACAAAACTCAAAAACAACCTAGAAATGTAAAATTGGGCTTCTAAATAAGCTCAGCTTATGCTGAGCTTATTAAAGCAGTTTTTGATCCTCTAAAGTGTACTAATGTATAAGAAAGCTAAAATAAGCTCAAATCTCATCAAATCTCTTCAAACTCAGCTTCTTCACCCTACTTATATCTAAACTGAATTTGGTCTAAATGCAATGCAACAGTGTCCTAGCTTATTCTAGCCTACTTAAACTAAAACCAAACACCCCTTACCTAACCTGTTTTTGCAAATTATCAAATAATGAACCTTTAAAAAGCTAAAAACCAGATTTCTAGGAAACAATAGACAAGTTTTAATTTAGAAAAACAATTTTCAAACGCTAAATAAGCTGAAACACTTAATAAGCAGAGTTTGACTTTTACTTTGACTTTTAAGCAATAATAAAGAAATAAGAAGCTGATGCTTATAACCAACAAGTTATATCAAAACTATATTTAAGAAGCAGAAATATTCAAAAATAAGCACTTAACATGAAAATAAGCTGAGGAACAGTAGGTTTGACCAAAATTGACTTTCATTAAACATAAAGAAAACTGAGTACAAGAGTTACTGGAATTAAAATTACAATTTGAAATGAACAATTACACTACTAAAAACATTTAAATGACAGAAAATTAAAGTGGTAACAATTTTTTAAATACATAAAAATTGGACACTCTACTGTGAAGAGGAGGACTCCTATTTATAGGCTACCACTGAAGCTTCCAGGCCTTCCAGCTCATCAATCCGTGTGCTCCTCAGCTGCTATCTACCCTTAGATCATTTCTTGCTCCCTACTCTTAAATCACAGCCGTATGATCAAAGGTGTGAGGTGGCTCGACCAATAAGCGGCACCCACGTGTCCCTGGCAGTTGTCAGGACCTTCCAGAACCTTTTAATCATTAGGTAATAATTTAGATACGAGGTAATTTTTGTGGCAGTCATTTTAGGGTTCTTGGTAAAAAGTTTTGGGGAAGAATTTGGCGGGCGTGTGGTGTGAGAGTCTTAGTGTGTTTTTATTTTTATTTTTATTTGACATGTGGTTGACTGGGTTTTGTGAGCGGATCGGGTCAGGGTATAGGGTTTGGGCTGGTGTAGATAAGTGTTGTGTGGGTTGGGCTGTAGGATGGTGTGGGGTAAGTTTTAATCAAACCGGGTTTGGGAAGTTTATTTAAGGGCTTAGGGATTTTTAAGTGTAAGTTATAGGGACTAATTATGTAATTTCTGGATCTTTAAGGGACCTATGCTGCCATTCTTCAAAGTATGATCTAAGGGTGGATTCTTGATTTTTTGACCAAGTATGACTTTCCCGGTTCCGGCTCTGAGCCTATTCCGTATCTCGTGCTCGTTTTTTCTGATTTTCTTGTGTCTTTGCCGGTTTTTTGTGATATCCGTCCCTGCATGATCAAAACACAAAAACACACTATCTATTGGCACTATGGTCGGGTTTTTGGCCGTTTTGGTCCGGTTTTGGTCAAGAAAAGGGTATGTGTTTAAGCACATACCAAATTCCCCCAGACTAAGCTATTGCAATGTCCTCATGCAATGTTATAAAAACACGTTTTTGAAACCAAAAATTTCCAATCTCTTTTTACTAACTTTGAGAAGTAGCAAAATTTTCAAAAGAGATCAAGAAATCTTAAGCTTTAAAAACTCCCCGATTATCCTTTTTATTTTAGTATTTTTCTCATTATTCATGTGACGGCATTTGTTGACAATCGTTATCTCACGATAACTTTTAGGGTCTTTGAGCAGGAAACACGACTCATAAAGAAGTGACCATACGGATAAAATTCGTCATCCCTGATTTTTCACAAGTCCCCAAACTAAGCTTAAAAACGAAATCATTGTTATTTACAAGTTAGATTGCCAACACTACTCAGAAAGCTAATTGTGGACTCCTTGTTCCCAAATTCCTATTTTCCTCTATTTATTTTATTTTTGGTGAGAAATGAATTTCTTCAAATTCTCATTTCGATAATTTTTAGTCCGATAAAGATACCTAGTTTAGACGCTAAGTAGTTTCCAAATCTTCCCTTGAAAACCGTTGCATACAAAAATGAGGTCCACATCAAGGTCTCTGATTTAACACGATTTTGAGGATATCCCTTTTATTTGCGACCGAAACAACTCATCTACGAGTCCAGAGACAGAAGCCTTTATTAGGATACCCCCGGAGTCGAAGTTTGGCATTATTAACATTATTAAGCACATTAACGTATTTAATCCTTAGCCCTTTATAACAATCACAACATCGGCTGCGAACCGGCAAGATGTGATAGTCTATTATGACCTTGGAATTTTTCCTCTGCCTTTATTAGAAGTCTACAACATCGGCTGCGAACCGGCAAGATGTAGAAAACTTTTTATGGCTTTGGATTATTATTATTATTCATTATTCATTATATATTTTGCCAAATCCCGAGTCCTACGGCTTTTATAACAATCCCAACATCGGTTGCGAGCCGGCAAGATGGAATAGTCTATTACACCGTAACATTGACAGTACCTTGATGTGTACCCAACTTTCATAAGCAAGGATCCTCTAAGGAAGAAATAAAAACTAATTATCGCCAAAACTAAAATAACTTTAATTATTCCTAGATATCTATTTTTAAGGTTAAACAAGCTTATGGGAACAAAAAGCCACAAATAACTTCGATGAGCTCTAAAGAGATCCAACTTCTCCACGTTTAGCAATCTAACTTATAAACAACTCTATCATTTCTCGTTCTTCGGAAATTTAAAATCTTAAATAATAAGATCCGCGAATGCTTAGCCTTATAATCAAGCCATGCATATATAAAGTCAAATACGGGAACTTGCAAACACTTAAAAAGAATTCACGTTTTCTAGCTCCTTGTGTAAAAGACTAGCACGAGCTTATAGATTATAAATGGTTAAGGGAAACAAGCTAGGGCTCAACACGCCCGGTCAATTCAGAATTTTATTCCTACTCTCACCAGCGGAAAGTCAACAAAAATGTCAAAACTTATTATATTTTTGCAAAAAATTTAAATTTTTCTCATTTTTTGGATTTTTTCAATTTTGGAGGAAAAACGGGGTTGCATGAGAAAACGGCAAAAAGTGCAAGGCAAAAATCAAATCGCAAGATTACCCCCCCAGACTAAAACGAGACATTGTCCTCAATGTCTTAAAGGTAAGGGTTCTCCTACAAAAATCTAAGGCCATTTATTAATTATGCCAAAAGATAGATGTAAAACGATAAGATTTTGGATATCGGATGAGCAGCGAATGATGAAACTCGAGTAGCATGAAGGAAACTACGAGCACGAGAGTCTTCATCATCGGGCATTCCTGGACATACCACGAAACACAAGATACGGAAGAGGAAGCCCTCCTCACTCACTTTATTAAGAAAATAGAAAGAAGATAGATGGATATGCATGGGGTGCCTCCCACGAAGCGCTTGTTTTTGGTAACCGAGTCACATGAGCTTGACTCGACCCCGAATTTATTTGTCCATGGGGGAGCAAGTGGAAAAGATAATCTCCATCGGACTTTCGTTCAAAAGGTTTGGATAAACATTGAAACAAATGAAAGTTCCACTCCGATGAGATACCCTCGGTATTAAGAAAGAAGAACCAGAAATGGTAATACCGGGGTCAAAGGTGGTATCCTCACTCCCGACGGAGTGAAGGATAGGAGAAGTCACATCATATGTGATGAATGGAAGAAAAATTTTGATAATAATTAAGATCAATTCTTCATCATCAGAAGCAATTTTGTCATTAAAGCTCTTGGGAGGGAGGGTCGGGATGAAATCTTCAATAAACAATTTATTTTGATCAAGAACACTTCCCCCCAGACTAGAATCATCCTCAAGATCAAAATAGAAATGATCGTATTTCGGAGGAGATATAAAGAGAGAGAGTTCACCGGAGAACTCCTCAAAGATAAACGAATCATACTCGGGAAGAGAGATATGAGAATGAGAAGTGGTACTGCCACTACTCGTCTCTTCAGTATGAAAGTCACTATCCTCAATGGGGATAGGAGATGAAGTTGGTTTATCCTTTAATGCTTCGATCTTAGAAATGAGAAGATTGACATTCAATAATTTTTCACGGAGTTCATCGTCCTCGATTTGAAGAATATCAGTGTCAATCTCTCCATCATCTGGATCAGAATCCTTTTCTTCCTCTAAGCTGACATAATCGATGTCTCCACAGGATAAAGAATCATCACTCGAAGTACAATCATTATCAACAATTTCTGGTGAAATTGGATCATCGAGCTCTTCCATAGAGATATCACTTCCCTCAAGTGGAGGAGAAGGATGGGAAGAGTCGGAAATGACGGATTCAGGAGACGGAGTGGGATTGCCACTCGGAGGAAGAATCGACGTTTCAACTTCAGAAGGTTCATCCTCATCACTTTCATCAGAGTATGAAAAGTGGATAATGTTAGGATGACCTGGTCCTTGCTGGCAATATTGATTTATGTAGCTTTTGTGATTGCCAAGGACCCCAATTTGGGCAATCTCAGCAGGAAAGGAATCGGAATAATGATCACTCAAAACAGTAATGGAGTCACAAAGGGCTCCAACATCCCACTGATAGTGATGTTGTGTCATATTCTCGATTAAATCATAAGCCTCTTGAGGAGTCTTCCGCATGAGATTGCCTCCAGCAGCCAACATGATTTTATCTTGATCAATCATATTTATGCCATGATAGAAGGTTAAGATTTGATCAAGGAGCAAAATTCTATGATCCGGACATCTCTGCAGCAAATATTTGAATCTTTCCCAAGCTTCAAATACTGATTCCTTATGCAATTGACGGAAGTTTAGAATGTCTCTTCGAAACTGCATCGTTTTTGTGTATGGAAAGTATTTTGAGATAAACTTAAGGAACATCTCTTCCTAAGTGTGAATTGAATGGGTTTTAAGAGAGTGAAACCAACATTCCGCTTCATGGGTTAATGAGAATGGGAAGAGATTCAATCGGATGTTGTCGTGAGAGACTCCATTTTGTTTGAAGAATTGCGTGATCGAAAGAAATTTGTCCAAATGATCGTTAGGATCCTCATCTTTAAATCCGTGGAATTGGCATACTTGACTAATAAGCTCAACCATATGATCTTTCAAAACAAAATCATTTGTTGGAGCTATCGGTCCTCCTCTATCGATGAGTGTCGGACGATAAAAATCCTCCATGGTCCGAGGATCATGGGGATGAGATGGTGGAAAATCGATCATTGTGGAGAATCAATCAATGAGAGGGTAGAAAGAGAAGAATTAAACATTTAAGAGGATACCGAAGAATATTTTTGGATTTTAGAAACATGGAAAATCTCAAAAGAAAAATGGAAAATAAATTTGAAAAGAAAATCTTTTTGGATTTTTATATAAAAGAAATTAAAATTATTATCTTTTTGGTGATCGTTGATCAACCGTACTCATTTCTTTCAAAACTACGCGCAGCGTGGCGGAGAAGCAAAGGTCCACTCGAAGGTGATTAAAAACCCGCCTCTTTCGGTCTGCAATTTAATGTCAAGACCATCCTTAAACCCCGTGAATAGGTTGTAGCAAAGAAATAATCCGAGTAACGTTTAATTTCACGATCTCTTTTGTTGTTTATTCGGAACGGTTTACAACGCCCTCTCGAGAGCGAGGATTTATTATTAATGGTGAAAACACTTTAGGAAAAGTGTTTTTTAATTATTATATTTTTGTATTTTTATTTATTTTTATAAAAAACGATAACTTCCGAGGAAGGGTCTTCAAAACACGAATCGAAAAACGGAATCACGAACTCACTTCAACCTTCCCCGGCAGCGGCGCCAAAAACTGATTTGTACAATTTATATCCCAAAAAGGAGAATTGCAAAGGAAATATGCAAAACCCGAGTCGTTTGTCCCGACGAAGATCGAATGGAATTTGTGTTCCCGGGACGTGATTCGTGTAGTGAATGTGTGTGAAAAAGTGTAACAACCCGAGATTTCAGGTCACTTTCCTAACCACGACAATTCACTATTCATCAGTTACTATTCATCATTTACTATTCACCAATCACTATTCATCATTTCACTATTCATCGTTTTTGGAGTCAGTTTGAGACTTCGAGAAGCGTTCAGGAATTTTACTATTCATGTGACACTATTCATCCCCGGGAGGGAATCACTATTCATGTTCATTATTCATTTCAGCGTAAACGTAGTTTACGGGTATTCATATTCGCGTAACCGGTTTGGTTTGACTGCGAAATTCATGCATCATCAGTAGGATCATTGCATACGGACTAGTAATAGTCTGCATATCATCATATTTACATTTTCATACTATTCCACTCGTAGGTTTATCAAATTAATATTTTTGTTACATTTGACGTTTTACGTATAATTACTTTTAATTAAAACGTTAACGCGCGATCAATAAATGTGACTAACACGTCCGACAATCCCCACGATGGTCCCGATATATTTTATACTCATTTTAACATCAAGAAAATTATAAAATTCATTTACCCGGTATTTTACGAATTTATTTAATTTATATCGTACATTTAATATAATTACGACGGTTTACGTAAAAACTAAACAATAATTACCCGAACACCCAATATTTGTACCCAACATATTTTTGTAATTTTTATGACTTCGTCAAGTCCCGACTAACTCCGTTAAATTTTATTTCTAGCAAACGCGGTACCCGGTTACACCTAAAACTAATTAAATTACACACTTAAACATATGTAATCATCACATGGTTTAATCAAAAGAGGCCCCCCCCCCTTGTTCCTTTGTGCGCCGCCCATGAGCACCCCAAAACACATCAAAAGTGGTAAACTTCCTATCTCATTTAATGCACATCATATCTTGTCTAATATATATACTTAACTTCCATAATTCACTTCATTTTACATAATATCTCAAGTAAACTCTCTCATCTCTATATGTGTGTGTGTGTGTTCGGCAAAGCAAGAACAAGAGGAAGAAAACATCAAACTTTCAAGATCAATCCATAATCAAGTCCATCTAGTATTCCTTTAAGGGTTTTGAAATACAAACTCAAAGGTTTCTTAGGTTTTCATCATCTTTTTATCACTAATCTTTCAAGTAAGTTGTCAAAACTCATTTTCATAATTTTACCAAGTTAATATAATGTTCATATCATTTTTGTGCAAGATCTATATGTATATGTTAGTTATACCACTCCTTTTAAATCTTTTTACAAGTTATGAGCCCTAGAAGTGTTATATACTTAGATCCTTGTTAGATCTACATGGATGATGATGTTTAGGACCCTTGACACCTTAAAAAGATATATGGTAAGTTTTAGAATGATTGGTTGTTGTTTGTGACATTTTTGGATAAGTTACTAACTAGAAAATCAAGTCTTAACAAGTATATAAAACATTCTGTCCTTAAAAGTGAAACGTGGGAAAATCAGTAGGTGTAAGATAATTTTTGGCCAAATATTTAGAAAATACATTCCGAGACGAAGCCGTGGCCGAAAACGGGGATAAAAACGAGTTAATAACGAAGGAGATATGATTTTTCAAAGTTTAACGACGAAAACTAATTTTCAGAAAATAACATGCTGTTACACGACTTTCGACGGACAAACTGAGGCGTTTAACGCAACCTAGATGACCCGGGCTACTGAAAATATATTAGTACATGTTTATACGAAACCACGGATATAAAGAACGTCGAAAACGAGCTAATAACGAACAAGATACACGCGTTTAAACATCGATAATATACCTTTCATTTTGACAGCTTTTTAACTAGAAAATGTTTACGTACTAGAAACTATATTTTTCACGTAACGACTATGGAGAACCGTAATTCTTACCCGATGGAACACGTACGATCAAAGACTTATTAACACGACTATCATATTACATTTCATGTTTTCAAAACGCCGATTCTAACACGAACGTTTTATACACTTTATTACATGACTAGTTTTGACGAAACAAGTTAACATATTTATATCAAGTTTTGGAAGAACTTTACATATTAACAATAACTATTATTTTCAAAGTGCGAGTGGTATAGGTTACATATACATGTACATGCACTACATTGCCTCATAATCTAAGTAGATTATGCATATTCATTTTAGGTAGCGGCTAGTGTTCGCGCCTTGTTATTGCCAAGTATTCCAAGTGTTCCAGTATTTCAATTATTCCAAGTATTCCGATTTCATAGCATTGTTGTATCATCACTTCAGGTGAGTTTTCATAGCCCCGTATACATTTTATTATTGTTTTCAAATCCCACGGGGGAGAATACATTGCAACTGTTTTTCATACGAGCCAAAGTATCAGACTTCCTGTACATAGATTAAGTTACCTTGTTGCCAAATTGAAAGTCCCCATATAATCATGAACCGTTAATTTACCTGTAAGCGAGAGTGAGTGGATAGATCTATCGAGGGTGACGCCTCCATCCGTGTTGGCTTTGACCAACAACCGATAGCGGATGCATTTCATGTCTTTTCATTTGAGTGTCTGGCAAAACACTCCCAGGGGCTCCAAAGAATTCAGTCACAGCGTCGGGGTCATGAGCTTAAGGCTATTGTACACCATTTTTTTTTATGTGACTTATGTCATACACTTTATACTTGTGGCTATCGTATACATTCATTTTATTAAACCTATGATCTCTCACCAACTTTATGTTGACCGTTTTTAGCAATGTATTTTCAGGTTATTAGCTATCATGTGGGCATGCATTGGATTGTTTTGGAGTCGCGGGGTCGACTTGCATCACTTCATTTTATGCACTTATGTAACCGTTTGATCGATTATGGTTTTGTTTTATAAACTTGCAACATCATTTGGGACCTATGTTTTGTAAACTCTGATTTTATTTATGATCAAACGTGTATTTTCAAAACGACACTTTAGGTCGTTCAATATATCCATTGTATGAGACGCCATGAAAGTCACACCAAGGTATTCAATTCCGCTGCCATTAACAGGTAAATTCAGGGTGTGACAGATTGGTACCAGAGCAATGGTTATAGCGAACTAGGTTGTCCTCATACCCTAGACTATAACTACCCCAACGGTAGCGTCTCATCATTACATCATAAGTGCACATTATTATTTGCGAGGATTCATTACATGGGTTATTCATTTCATTTTGTATTGTTGCCACAGAGATATGTCTTCCAATTCCCGCACTATTGTTATATTTTCTGATGTTTACATCGAGGACGCTATGTCTTCTACTACTCCCATTGTTGCACCTACTCCTCAGATTTCACTTATTGCACCACCTTTGGTTACTCGTGCACCTACAGATTCATCATCCCATACTATTCCGGTTTCCGCAGAATCCAACTCTTATGTTCCGACGTCGCAAGACGATCGGGATGTCCCTATTACTTCAGCCCATACAGAGTATACCATTTGATAAGACGTACATGCTTAGTCCTTATGGACCTATTAGAATGTTTATTGCAAGAAAGATAGTATATCTTCATTCCCTCACTATTAGAACACTCACTACTCATGTATTACCACCAGTATCAGCTACTCATACCACTATTGGTCGTCCCATAGTGCATACTCCAGTTTTACCGCTTAGACATCGCAAGATAGCGTAAAAGAAGGTAGTGATTCCTTCAGTATTATCACCATCGACTTCATCATCATCATATGGAACCCCATTTATACCATCACATCTCAGGGACTCTACTCACATACTTAACTTACCGCTTGAGAAGCGTACATGATTTGATACACCATTACCATCTACCACTAAGGACACTACACCACCTTATAGATTAAGGTTGATGAGAGTTCGAGAACCCTTACTGTTAGACAACCTACTACTCTTCATCGTTAGATGATGATCTCTAATTAATTGAGACTACACGTGAGGGTTTGGATGCCCCACAAACCAAACAAGAGCAACAACAAATCGCCAAAGAGTGGCATTCCTCGCAAGGACTCTATACTATCTCAGGTATAACCGACTCATACTTCCATGACATAATGAACCAACAAGATGCTTTGAGCAATATTACACCACCACAAGAGAACTCTTCACAACACCTCATTACCAAGTTTGATTACATCACATTCTAAGCCGATGAGTTGGATTTCATCATTGGTCATCGTAACAACACCCCACCAATCAGATATGACACCGAGACCTTCGAGATTCGGGAGTCTAACCTTGCCTTTCAGTACGACCATTGTCATTTCCCTTTTCCCATTCTCACTTGACATGAATTAGATAACATCTTGTGGATAACACCAAGATCACGGACTCAACAAGAACATCAATAGATTCCTCAAGAATGGATTGGAATCTACATTATCTCAGACATGAATCGATGCACAACCCCGGACCTCACTTCAGGACTCATCTTAATCTTATGACGCCACAATCCTGGATTCATTGAAAAGGACATCATCCTAGCTTTTACCTTTACTCGCTTCTACTATCATCCTAGCCACGGGAAGTGTGGCGTAGTTCAAAGAAGCTTGCGGTATTTTGATTGTTGTACAACGAGATCCCCAAGTATTGACTTTACTATATGGGTATGGTTGTGCTATCTATGACACCGGTCAATGTAGACCAAAATTTTTAAGTGTTGTATTCATGTGTTATGAGGATATACGCATGGTTGTGGTGGTATACCTAGTGAACAATGATCGTTGCTATTACGAGTACTCATGGTTGTATTTATACACGCTGAGGTTGTACATGTTGTGGTTGTACATATCGTGGTTGTATTTACACTTGTGGTGGATATATATATACATGTTGTGGTTGTATATATTTTGTACGATAATCATTTCTAGTATGATTGTTGTTGATGTATTCTGTTGTGATGTACCAGAATTATGGCACCTAGGAAAGCAAAAGCCAAGGCTGCTGCAACGACTACCCCAGAAATGACTCAGGCTGCTATCCGGAAGCTCGTTAGGGATAGTGTAGCCGAAGCTCTAGAGATTGAAAGAGCCGCTGTTGCCGCAAGAGCTGCCGAAGATGCTTCTCGGATAGGGACATCGGGAGAAGCTAGCAACGGAACCAATGGGAAGAAATGTACTTACAAGGATTTCAAGAGTGGAGATCCTACTTTGTATAAGGGTACTGAAGGGGCTACTGCCATGGTTCGATGGTTCGAACATACTGAATCCGTGTTTATCTTATGCAACTGTCCGGATGATTCCAAGGTTAAGTTTGCCGTGAGTACGCTTCGTGATCAAGCCTTATCGTGGTGGAACTCCTATGCAAAGCCCATAGGGATGGAGAATGCTTACAAGGTCACATGGGACGAGTTCAAAAAGTTGGTAACTAAGAAGTTTTGCCCACGAACCGAAGTGAAGAAGTTAGAGGTGGAGTTCTATGATCTGGTAACTGTGGGTAATGATATTGAGACTTACATTCGGAGGTACCAAGAGTTAGCTGCTCTATGCCCATCTATGGTGCCTGATGATGAAAAATTGGTAGAGAATTTCATTGGTGGATTTCCCGAAAGCATCCGTGGTGATGTGATTTCTTTTGATCCGCAAACTCTTGATGAGGCAATCAGGATGTCTCAAAAGCTCATAGCTCAAGTTCTGAAGAAAGTGACACCCGCCAACAACAACAACAATAACTTCAACCGAAACCGTAACTACAACAATAACACCAACAATTACCAGAACAACAACAACAAAAGGAAATGGGATGACAACCAAGGTAACAACGCCAACCAACCACCACCCAAAAGACAAGAAACTGCACGGGCCTATGTTGCGGGTCCGACTGAAAAGAAAGGTTACGCCGGTACTCTACCAAAGTGTAACAAATGCCAAACACATCATAACCCGGGGGATTGCCCTAAACCTTGTTTCAATTGTGGGAAGATCGGTCATCTGGCTAAGGGATGCAGGGCTGCTCCTGGGGGAAATAATCAGAATCCACCGCCAACATGTTATGGTTGTGGAGAAGTTGGACACTTTAGGAACAATTGCCCGAAAGGAAATCAGGACATGGGGACCAAGAGGAATTAACTCGAGGAATAGCGTGCGTGTTTGGGAGAGAGACCGTCAGGACATTAGCAACATCAAAGACAACAACAATGCTTAACCAGAAGGAGTTCATGTTTTAATAAACCGTAGTTGAGCCCTCTAGGGTTGTATCTTTCTTTTGTACTTTCCATAGGTACGTTGGTGTAACCTAGTTGTATTAAGCACTTTCCTATCCAATGTAATACCTATCTTTTGTTATCTTCGCGATAATCATAACCATCGTTTATTCCATTCCTATTCCAATTGCTCAATTCTCTATAGTTTCGCAACAATATACCTTTATCTTACTAGGGATTAGGCCGATTTCATTCTTGACGGATTAGTAGACTAATACCATTTCATAAGATTCATCCATGTATCCAATGAAACCTTCAACAAATTTAATGCAAGTTATTTTACTACCCTACGGGAGAACTATTTTTCAGAACTTTCAAAATAAACCATTTGGTACCACCCTATAAATGGATTTCCTGTTATTTTATCAAGTATTTACTACCGCTACGCGAGACAATTTTCATGTTACTTTCAAAGGAAATATCTAGAAAACCATTTATCAAAACAACACGCTGAACACCATCTAAAACTTTTGGGAAAAAGTAATACCGTTTCGATTTAACCAAGCATCGCATCGTTGGTCCTCAATTATACATAGCCTGATCACCTATGTATAATTCAGGAGGAATTATGCCGTGAAGAAAATAGTCACATTTTCAGAAATTATTAATAACAATCTTCATTCAAAAGCTGTGTAAACAAATGGAATTTTTCATGAACACCCCTTTTAACAAACTCCCACCGGATACTTACATCACTCATCACTCACTCAGCCATTAAGTTGAATTTGCACCATTGACTTCTCTAGGAGAGACTCTACATTATGAAAGATATTTTATGACATAGAAACGGCGAAAGGATAGACGATACCCCTCAGATTTCTAGCAATTCCTTTAAGATATTCCTTTTCTAATTGGATATACACGCTCTACCATAGTTAGCCCGACGAATCCTTAAGAGAACTACCTGAACACTATAGGATTTATTCAACACCACATAACCAACTTTGAATGGATTAGGATAATCTTTCGAGTATTGACGAATTTCATCATCAGCAAAAATAACCATCACGGGAATATATAAAGGCACCATTTAAGACACCCTATGGCCGAAGTGACCATATACATATTTATATATCGAATTTGGAAAGTTAAATTCACGGACCTAGAACTAAACCGGGAGACAACAAAGGAAACTTCACAAGTCAAGAATCAGTTACAAGAAATGAGAAAACAACGGAAGTTAGGTCGATGTATGATGCACATCATACGGAATTGATATCCTTGAACAACGAACCTCCTAGATTCAAGTAAAAGCACGAACTATGATTGAAAGCCTTGCCTTGGAAAGGCATGATACAATTTTTGGTAACCCGATAGACTGAGCTCTCGGTATTGGACCATTTCAGATTCTAGTTAGAACCGGTCAGTTGGCATACACACCTAAGTTTCCGTCAGAACTCAGCAACGTTCATAACACATTTCATGTTTCAAACCTCAAGAAGTGTCTCTCCGACGAGTCGTCCGTTATTCCACTAGAAGAAATTCAACTAGATGACAAGCTTAATTTTGTGGAAGAACCCGTTGAAATCATGGACCGTGAGGTCAAACAATTGAAGCAGAGTCGAATTCCTATCGTGAAAGTTCGCTGGAATTCTCGAAGAGGACCCGAGTTTACTTGGGAACGAGAAGACCAAATGCGACGCAAGTATCCACATCTTTTTCCCGAGCCTGCTTCCGAAACCAACAACATTTGAATTCAGGGACTGAATTCCCTTTTGGAGGGGCGACTGTAACAACCCGAGATTTCAGGTCACTTTCCTAACCACGACAATTCACTATTCATCAGTTACTATTCATCATTTACTATTCACCAATCACTATTCATCATTTCACTATTCATCGTTTTTGGAGTCAGTTTGAGATTTCGAGAAGCGTTCAGGAATTTTACTATTCATGTGACACTATTCATCCCCGGGAGGGAATCACTATTCATGTTCATTATTCATTTCAGCGTAAACGTAGTTTACGGGTATTCATATTCGCGTAACCGGTTTGGTTTGACTGCGAAATTCATGCATCATCAGTAGGATCATTGCATACGGACTAGTAATAGTCTGCATATCATCATATTTACATTTTCATACTATTCCACTCGTAGGTTTATCAAATTAATATTTTTGTTACATTTGACGTTTTACGTATAATTACTTTTAATTAAAACGTTAACGCGCGATCAATAAATGTGACTAACACGTCCGACAATCCCCACGATGGTCCCGATATATTTTATACTCATTTTAACATCAAGAAAATTATAAAATTCATTTACCCGGTATTTTACGAATTTATTTAATTTATATCGTACATTTAATATAATTACGACGGTTTACGTAAAAACTAAACAATAATTACCCGAACACCCAATATTTGTACCCAACATATTTTTGTAATTTTTATGACTTCGTCAAGTCCCGACTAACTCCGTTAAATTTTATTTCTAGCAAACGCGGTACCCAGTTACACCTAAAACTAATTAAATTACACACTTAAACATATGTAATCATCACATGGTTTAATCAAAAGAGGCCCCCCCCCCCTTGTTCCTTTGTGCGCCGCCCATGAGCACCCCAAAACACATCAAAAGTGGTAAACTTCCTATCTCATTTAATGCACATCATATCTTGTCTAATATATATACTTAACTTCCATAATTCACTTCATTTTACATAATATCTCAAGTAAACTCTCTCATCTCTATATGTGTGTGTGTGTGTTCGGCAAAGCAAGAACAAGAGGAAGAAAACATCAAACTTTCAAGATAAATCCATAATCAAGTCCATCTAGTATTCCTTTAAGGGTTTTGAAATACAAACTCAAAGGTTTCTTAGGTTTTCATCATCTTTTTATCACTAATCTTTCAAGTAAGTTGTCAAAACTCATTTTCATAATTTTACCAAGTTAATATAATGTTCATATCATTTTTGTGCAAGATCTATATGTATATGTTAGTTATACCACTCCTTTTAAATCTTTTTACAAGTTATGAGCCCTAGAAGTGTTATATACTTAGATCCTTGTTAGATCTACATGGATGATGATGTTTAGGACCCTTGACACCTTAAAAAGATATATGGTAAGTTTTAGAATGATTGGTTGTTGTTTGTGACATTTTTGGATAAGTTACTAACTAGAAAATCAAGTCTTAACAAGTATATAAAACATTCTGTCCTTAAAAGTGAAACGTGGGAAAATCAGTAGGTGTAAGATAATTTTTGGCCAAATATTTAGAAAATACATTCCGAGACGAAGCCGTGGCCGAAAACGGGGATAAAAACGAGTTAATAACGAAGGAGATATGATTTTTCAAAGTTTAACGACGAAAACTAATTTTCAGAAAATAACATGCTGTTACACGACTTTCGACGGACAAACTGAGGCGTTTAACGCAACCTAGATGACCCGGGCTACTGAAAATATATTAGTACATGTTTATACGAAACCACGGATATAAAGAACTTCGAAAACGAGCTAATAACGAACAAGATACACGCGTTTAAACATCGATAATATACCTTTCATTTTGACAGCTTTTTAACTAGAAAATGTTTACGTACTAGAAACTATATTTTTCACGTAACGACTATGGAGAACCGTAATTCTTACCCGATGGAACACGTACGATCAAAGACTTATTAACACGACGATCATATTACATTTCATGTTTTCAAAACGCCGATTCTAACACGAACGTTTTATACACTTTATTACATGACTAGTTTTGACGAAACAAGTTAACATATTTATATCAAGTTTTGGAAGAACTTTACATATTAACAATAACTATTATTTTCAAAGTGCGAGTGGTATAGGTTACATATACATGTACATGCACTACATTGCCTCATAATCTAAGTAGATTATGCATATTCATTTTAGGTAGCGGCTAGTGTTCGCGCCTTGTTATTGCCAAGTATTCCAAGTGTTCCAGTATTTCAATTATTCCAAGTATTCCGATTTCATAGCATTGTTGTATCATCACTTCAGGTGAGTTTTCATAGCCCCGTATACATTTTATTATTGTTTTCAAATCCCACGGGGGAGAATACATTGCAACTGTTTTTCATACGAGCCAAAGTATCAGACTTCCTGTACATAGATTAAGTTACCTTGTTGCCAAATTGAAAGTCCCCATATAATCATGAACCGTTAATTTACCTGTAAGCGAGAGTGAGTGGATAGATCTATCGAGGGTGACGCCTCCATCCGTGTTGGCTTTGACCAACAACCGATAGCGGATGCATTTCATGTCTTTTCATTTGAGTGTCTGGCAAAACACTCCCAGGGGCTCCAAAGAATTCAGTCACAGCGTCGGGGTCATGAGCTTAAGGCTATTGTACACCATTTTTTTTTATGTGACTTATGTCATACACTTTATACTTGTGGCTATCGTATACATTCATTTTATTAAACCTATGATCTCTCACCAACTTTATGTTGACCGTTTTTAGCAATGTATTTTCAGGTTATTAGCTATCATGTGGGCATGCATTGGATTGTTTTGGAGTCGCGGGGTCGACTTGCATCACTTCATTTTATGCACTTATGTAACCGTTTGATCGATTATGGTTTTGTTTTATAAACTTGCAACATCATTTGGGACCTATGTTTTGTAAACTCTGATTTTATTTATGATCAAACGTGTATTTTCAAAACGACACTTTAGGTCGTTCAATATATCCATTGTATGAGACGCCATGAAAGTCACACCAAGGTATTCAATTCCGCTGCCATTAACAGGTAAATTCAGGGTGTGACAAAAAGAGTGATTGATTTTGGATTACACTACTAACAATAATAAAAGTAAACAACTAATTAAGCTAATGAAACAATTAAACTAAGCATACGAACTTAAAAACGAAAATTGAATTTTAAAAACGTTACGCGACGAATTTTAAAACGTAAATAAAAAGTGAATTTCTAAAATTTAAAACCTAAAAATATAAAAATAATTTTCCTATATTAAAACTGATAAAATAAAATTTTTGGAAAAAGAAAAATATTTTTTTGACTTTTTAATAATTTTTTTTATGAATTACAAACTAATTAAAACTATTTAAATGATTTAAAAATAGTAAAACAAGTAGGAAAAATCTGAAAATTTTTGAGTAAATCTAAAATTAAATTTCTAATCTAAGAAATATAAAATCAGACAGTGAATAAACCAGAATAAGCTGAAACAGTAAATAAGCAGAAAGGAAATAAGCTAAAAATAAGCAAAAGCTACCCAAAATTTATCAAAAGCTCAAAACTAAAATATTATACTACTGGAAGCATAAAGAAACTGGAAATTAAGCACTTAAGCACACAGAATAAGCACAATATAAGCTGAATAGCTTATTTCTAAAATAGATTCAAAATGGTATTCTACCCTACTTGCAGCACTAATTTAGTAGTCCTAATAAGCTCTAGACTAAAATCTAATGGGGGCAAAATAAAGCTAGCACTACTAATTAACTAGAAAACACAAAAGCCCCAAAAATTAAGCTCATATGCTGCTCTAAATAAGCCATAGATCAGGAGCAGAAAATTCAAAAAGCTGATGCAGCAGTTAAGCAGTGTGAATTGCAGACCTAGATTTAAACTACTAAATAAGCGGAAAATTCAAATCCTAGTTTATGAACCTAAAGTTTGTTATATTAACTACCTATAAACCACAAATGAAGTTCATAACTTAATCCAATAAGCCTCAAGAAAGCTGAGATCAGCAGCAAAAAAAAACATAGGTCTGCACAAAAGACTTGTGACAGCAGACCTGAATTTGGCGCAAAAAGGTGCAAAACCTAACCCTGACCTATCCAGCCTATATGATCTAACTACAAAACTCAAAAACAACCTAGAAATGTAAAATTGGGCTTCTAAATAAGCTCAGCTTATGCTGAGCTTATTAAAGCAGTTTTTGATCCTCTAAAGTGTACTAATGTATAAGAAAGCTAAAATAAGCTCAAATCTCATCAAATCTCTTCAAACTCAGCTTCTTCACCCTACTTATATCTAAACTGAATTTGGTCTAAATGCAATGCAACAGTGTCCTAGCTTATTCTAGCCTACTTAAACTAAAACCAAACACCCCTTACCTAACCTGTTTTTGCAAATTATCAAATAATGAACCTTTAAAAAGCTAAAAAACCAGATTTCTAGGAAACAATAGACAAGTTTTAATTTAGAAAAACAATTTTCAAACGCTAAATAAGCTGAAACACTTAATAAGCAGAGTTTGACTTTTACTTTGACTTTTAAGCAATAATAAAGAAATAAGAAGCTGATGCTTATAACCAACAAGTTATATCAAAACTATATTTAAGAAGCAGAAATATTCAAAAATAAGCACTTAACATGAAAATAAGCTGAGGAACAGTAGGTTTGACCAAAATTGACTTTCATTAAACATAAAGAAAACTGAGTACAAGAGTTACTGGAATTAAAATTACAATTTGAAATGAACAATTACACTACTAAAAACATTTAAATGACAGAAAATTAAAGTGGTAACAATTTTTTAAATACATAAAAATTGGACACTCTACTGTGAAGAGGAGGACTCCTATTTATAGGCTACCACTGAAGCTTCCAGGCCTTCCAGCTCATCAATCCGTGTGCTCCTCAGCTGCTATCTACCCTTAGATCGTTTCTTGCTCCCTACTCTTAAATCACAGTCGTATGATCAAAGGTGTGAGGTGGCTGGACCAATAAGCGACACCCACGTGTCCCTGGTAGTTGTCAGGACCTTCCAGAACCTTTTAATCATTAGGTAATAATTTAGATACGAGGTAATTTTTGTGGCAGTCATTTTAGGGTTCTTGGTAAAAAGTTTTGGGGAAGAATTTGGCGGGCGTGTGGTGTGAGAGTCTTAGTGTGTTTTTATTTTTATTTTTATTTGACATGTGGTTGACTGGGTTTTGTGAGCGGATCGGGTCAGGGTATAGGGTTTGGGCTGGTGTAGATAAGTGTTGTGTGGGTTGGGCTGTAGGATGGTGTGGGGTAAGTTTTAATCAAACCGGGTTTGGGAAGTTTATTTAAGGGCTTAGGGATTTTTAAGTGTAAGTTATAGGGACTAATTATGTAATTTCTGGATCTTTAAGGGACCTATGCTGCCATTCTTCAAAGTATGATCTAAGGGTGGATTCTTGATTTTTTGACCAAGTATGACTTTCCCGGTTCCGGCTCTGAGCCTATTCCATATCTCGTGCTCGTTTTTTCTGATTTTCTTGTGTCTTTGCCGGTTTTTCGTGATATCCGTCCCTGCATGATCAAAACACAAAAACACACTATCTATTGGCACTATGGTCGGGTTTTTGGTCGTTTTGGTCCGGTTTTGGTCAAGAAAAGGGTATGTGTTTAAGCACATACCAACCGCGATCACATAAAAAAACATATCCAATTTAATTATAAAAAAACTCGCACACACAAACTTTGTATAACTATCCGATAGCCTGATCGATCGAATCAAGCAAAAAAAGGGGGGGGGGGCCGCAGCTCGAAGGCTAGACCGACCCAACCAAGGGTCGCCATTACGACCAACCTTAGTACATTATTTTGACATGTTTTTTTCTTGGTGTTCCTTTTCATCTGCCTTTTCAATTTGCATCCAACAGTTATTGGTATTTCGAAAAACCCACAAAACTTAACCACTCTTCGATTTACACCCACCCGTATATATTAGGCTTATGAGACTCAATCACGCATCTCATACCAACGGCCACGCCTAAGCCACGATGGCAAACAACGTTGACAAAATCATTTTATGATGAATGACAAAATTTTACTAGTAATTGTGTTTACCATCCTATTTATTAACTCTACAACAATTTAGAACAACGTTATATACTTCTAAGTGGTTGTTTTTTTTTTTTTTTTAATTGTGGTTTGGAACATGTCTAAAGAGGAAATAATGGTGTTTCTTAATGAAGAGATAAATGTTTTTGTAGGCCTCCGGAAATAATGGTTTGGTCCAACTCATT
This sequence comes from Artemisia tridentata subsp. tridentata, assembly GCA_021014915.2. Classification (NCBI taxonomy): domain Eukaryota; kingdom Viridiplantae; phylum Streptophyta; class Magnoliopsida; order Asterales; family Asteraceae; genus Artemisia; species Artemisia tridentata. The sequence continues at coordinate 86,833,070 of CP139504.1, forward strand.
AATCAAGTTGAAAGAAACGCCCCTTAACTTCGATTATATAAGTTAAAAGTGGTGATTGACATGAATAAAAATATGACTAACTTGTATGATTAATCATTTAATATAAACACATTTTGTTTTGATCATTCTCTCACTTTACATACTAACATTTGATCTTGACACATGTCACAATTTTCTCTTTAAGCATATAATTAGACACGTGAGGTAGTGATACCAATAATTGTTCTTTTAAGTTAAACACAATAATAATAAGAGAAAATTCTCAAAGTAGCTTGGTTGTCGAACGTCGCTCCCTTTTCTAGGACAAAAATAATTATTTTCCCGAAATAGCTCAGGGCGACTTGACTATTGGGTGACTCCACTAGATTTGCGACATGTGTTCCATGTAGTATGTTGGTGTATGTGTCCGGACGTCATACTTCGTCCGGACCATACTCCGGTGTCCGAACGTCACGGATCGTCCGGACCGTCTAGGGCCTCCGGATACACATATTAAGCAGACCGCCGCCATCTACAGTAAACAGTCCCGTCAAGTATCACATTCCCAGATTTCACGGGATTGTGTTCCCCACTTGATCTGACACCATGCTAGGTCAGACATAGGTCAACGCGCAGGTCCCGAGGTGAACAGGTACAGTAAATGTGGGTAGTATAAATACCCACACCTCATTTGTAAGATCCACTATGTTTTTTACACCTACAACTGTTACTCTCACTTCACTGTTCACTCCATAATAATCCAATACTTACTCTCACGCCGGAGGTCGGTCTTGGGGTAAAATCCGAGGCGAGCCTAACGCGTGTGTTTGGTGTGTGTAGGAGCAAACAAGGTCCGAAGGAATCACTCCGAAGGACGATATAAAGAAGTGGGACCCTCCTACAAGGTTTTACCTCAACAAATTGGCGCCATCCGTGGGACCCGCTATTCAATCTACCAGAGCATTGATATGGTCGGGTCTTCTTGTCATACCTCACTTCCCGAAGAGGGAAGCAACAGAACCGATAACAGACGCACCGAAAAAGCGAAAATGGTCAACATGGTAAAATGCCAGCAGGAGAATCGAAAGCGAAAATACGGAGGATACGACGAAGAATGGATGAATGTTCCGATAATCTTTCCTCCTGTCATGACGGGTGACCTGTCGGAAGAGCCACTCATAATCGAAGGCGATATAGAGGGATATCTGGTCCGAAGGATATACGTCGATGAGGGATCCTCCGTGAACGTGATGTACGAACACTGCTTCAATAATCTTAGCTCGGACATAAGAGAGAGACTCAGAGAGACGAGCACCTCCCTCGTAGGATTCTCCGGGGAAACAAGTAGGCCATTGGGCAAGATGGAGCTAGACGTATGCTTTGGAGACCACGGTATGTTCCGAAAAACAACTATGAAGTTTTGTGTGGTACCATCTCCTTCGCCCTATAACATGATATTGGGCCGCACTGGGCTCAAGGAGCTAAGAGCAATTCCGTCGACGATTCATTCTATGATAAAATTCCCCACGCCAAGAGGAATAGCGACGTTAATTGCGCGATCGGCCATGGTGCTGGAATGTAGAAGACTAGAGGAAAAGCAGATGTCTAATGTTCCAGAAGAAACAGAAATCGCCAATCCGGACACGGAGGGGACGGAGACAGTCTTAGTAAACCCCGCGTATCCGGAACAACTGGTCACGATAGGAACGGGATTCTCGAGAGAATGCCGAAAGCACCTGACCGAACTACTAAGGAAAAATAAGGACGTGTTCGCATGGCAACCTTCGGACATGACCGGAATTCCGCGTCGTCTGATCAAACACCGTCTAAATGTCAACGTGTCGGACACCCCAGTAGCTCAGAAGAAGCGTAATTTGTCCGCGGAAAAGAATCAGGTAATTCTAAAGGAGGTAGACGAATGGTTGAAAGCAGGGATTGTCAGACCGGTCCGCTATCCCACCTGGATTTCAAACCCGGTGCTGGTAAAAAAGAGCGATGGAAGTTGGCGAATGTGCATTGACTTCAAAAACTTGAACTCCTCATGTCCGAAAGACTATTATCCACTTCCGGAGATCGATTGGAAAATTGAATCGGTAGTGGGGTTCAAGTATAAATGTTTTCTTGATGCATACAAAGGCTACCATCAAGTCCAGATGGACGAAGAAGATGAAGAAAAGACAGCGTTCTACACAGAGCAGGGGACGTATTGTTATGTCAAAATGCCATTCGGACTGAAAAACGCTGGAGCTACATACCAGCGTCTGGTTGACTCGGCGTTCCGGAACCAAATCGGAAGGAATTTGGAAGCCTACGTTGACGACATGGTAATCAAGAGCAAAGGGGAAAAAGAAATGTTGGCCGACATTGCCGAAACCTTCTACAACTTGCGAAAGATCAACATGAAACTGAATCCGAAGAAATGTTCCTTTGGCGTGGAGGAAGGAAAATTTTTAGGCTACGTAGTAACGTCTGAAGGCATTCGGGCAAACCCGAGCAAAACAAAAGTGATTGCACAAATGAAATCCCCGTCAACTTTAAAAGAAATGCAATCCTTGAGCGGCAAGTTGGCAGCTCTAAATCGGTTTCTGGCAAGGTCAGCGGAGAGATCCCTTCCATTCTTTGAAACCTTGAAAAATATAACTAAGGAAAACAAGGATGAATACAAGTGGACCGGAGAGGCTGAGGAGGCATTTCAAATGCTCAAAAAACTCATACTAGACCTCCCGTCTCTATCAACGCCTAAGCCAAAAGAAGTTCTATATGTGTACCTCTCGGCAGCAACAGAAGCAATCAGCGCAGTCCTGCTGACCGAAAGGGACGGGAAACAATCACCGGTTCATTACGTGAGCCGAACCTTGCATGAAGCCGAGAGAAATTACTCTCCAGTCGAAAAGTTGGCATTGTCACTGCTACACATGTCAAGAAGGTTAAGAAGGTATTTCGAAGCTCACCCTATCCGAGTCATAACAGATCATCCGATAAAACAAATTCTGAACAAACCGGAAGCATCCGGAAGGTTAGTCAAATTTTCTGTAGAGTTAGGAGTCTACGACATCACATACGCACCGAGAAATGCAATCAAAGGGCAAGTCCTCGCGGATTTCATATCAGAAATCCCTGTTGGCATGAAAGAATTACACCCGAAAGAATTGGGAAAGGAAGTACATGACATCTCCAGTCCAGAAGGATGGATACTGTACACAGACGGTGCATCAAACAGCAAGGGTTCCGGAGCCGGTCTCGTACTGATCGGACCATGCCAGACCGAACACACTTATGCCCTCCGTTTAAATTTTAAAAGTACAAACAATGAAGCCGAGTACGAAGCACTTCTCGCCGGTCTACGTCTCGCCAAAAAGATGATGGTAGAATCCCTGGAGGTCCGAGTAGATTCTAAGCTCGTGGCCAGTCAAATTAACGGAGACTTCGTCGCAGCCAACGAAAGCATGATACAATACTTGGCGAAGGCGAAGGAATACATTGACGGTTTCAAAAAGTTCAAAATCTGCAATATACCGAGAACACAAAATCAAAAGGCAGACGTTTTGAGCAAGCTAGCTTCGGTAGCCTTTAATCATCTGACTAAGGAAATTCTGGTCGAAGTATTGGAAAAGCCATCGACCGAAGAAAAACAAGTTGGAGCGATTGTAGAAGAAGAGGAGGATAACTGGATGACACCAATCATCCGCTGCCTAAAAGAAGGTATATGGCCGGAGGATCCTAACGAAGCAAGGGTACTACGGATGAAGATCCCTCAATATGTGATGGAAGGAGATGTTTTGTTTAAAAAATCATACCTTAACCCGATGCTACGATGCGTTGGTCCCTTACAAGCAAACTACGTCATACGAGAGGTGCATGAAGGGGCATGCGGAATGCACCCAGGGCCAAGATCGGTAGTGGCCAAGTTAATAAGGCAAGGCTATTATTGGCCAACTATGCACAGGGATGCTAGAGAAGAGATCGACAAATGCGACTCTTGTCAAATTCATGCTCCGGTTCCGAAGCTACCAAAAACAATTATGACATCGATCATGGCACCGTGGCCCTTCTACCAATGGGGAATGGACGTGTTAGGTCCCCTACAGGAGGCCCCGGGGAAGGTAAAATATGTTATTGTGGCCGTAGATTACTTCACCAAATGGATAGAGGCGAAACCTCTCGCTAAAACCACCGGCAAGGAAGTAAAGAAGTTCGTATGGGAAAACATAGTTTGCAGGTTCGGACTTCCGGGTATCATAGTCACAGATAACGGAACGAATTTCATCAATGACCCATTCAAAAGTTGGTGTCAGAAACTAAAAATCAAACAGATAAACACAGCGGTAGCCCACGCTCAAGCCAACGGTTTGGTCGAAAGAGCGAACAAGAGCCTCATGCACGGTATCAAAACCCGGTTAGGGAGAGAAAGAGCCGGATGGGTAGACGAATTACCGAACGTACTTTGGGCCTTCCGAACTTCCCTGAAAACGAGCAATGGGGAAACACCTTTTAGTCTGACGTACGGTAGTGAAGCGGTCATTCCGGCGGAAATAGGAATGCCCACACACCGCACCATGCTCTATAACCCAGAGGACAACGAGGAACAACAACGGTTAAACCTCGATTTGTTACAAGAACGACGAGAAATGGCTGCTATCCAGGAAGCCAAATATAAAACTAAAATCGAGCAATATTACAACCAAAGAGTTAGGCCGATGTCCTTCAAAGTTGGAGATTTTGTTTACCGAAGAAACGAAGCTAGTAGGGTCGAAAACCAAGGAAAATTGGGGCCTAACTGGGAGGGCCCATACCGAGTGGTCGAAGCCTACGGTAACGGCTCGTACAAGCTCCGAACGATGGAAGACCGAGAGGTACCTCGCACTTGGAATGCCATGAACTTACGCAACTGTTTCTTGTAAGGTAAACAAAAACAAAACAGTGCGCCGAACCTTATTAGTATTTATACCTCTACGGTTGCTCTCCTATATACCATTGCGTTATGCTTCGGTGACATGACATAAATTAAACGGATCGTGAAAAACTCTCCCTCCCTCATGAGCGGATGGTGAAAAACACTCCGTCCATAAATTAAACGGATCGTGAAAAACACTCCCTCCCTCGTGAGCGGATCGTGAAAAACACTCCGTCCATAAATTAAACGGATCGTGCAAAACACTCCCTCCCTCGTGAGCGGATCGTGAAAAACACCCCGTCCATAAATTAAACGGATCGTGAAAAACACTCCCTCCCTCGTGAGCGGATCGTGAAAAACACTCCGTCCATAAATTAAACGGATCGTGAAAAACACTCCCTCCCTCGTGAGCGGATCGTGAAAAACACTCCGTCCATAAATTAAACGGATCGTGCAAAACACTCCCTCCCTCGTGAGCGGATCGTGAAAAACACTCCGTCCATAAATTAAACGGATCGTGAAAAACACTCCCTCCCTCGTGAGCGGATCGTGAAAAACACTCCGTCCATAAATTAAACGGATCGTGAAAAACACTCCCTCCCTCGTGAGCGGATCGTGAAAAACACTCCGTCCATAAATTAAACGGATCGTGAAAAACACTCCCTCCCTCGTGAGCGGATCGTGAAAAACACTCCGTCCATAAATTAAACGGATCGCGAAAAACGCTCCGTCCATACACTTAAACGGATTGTTAAAACACTCCGTCCATGAAAAGAACAAGAAAAATATATACATATATATATAGGTATGAAAATGCTCCTTCTCTATGGTCCGGAAGGTTATATCAAATGTACAATTATATTCATCCATATGAGGATGCAAAAAAGTGACGACAATCACAAATTACCAGATACATGTAGCTAAGTTAAAGTTATTTTTCTGATTACATTCATCCAAAAAGTAAAATAAAAGGAGATCAAGGAGCTTTATCAGCAGTCTCCTTCACACCGGACGAGGATCCGGCTTGCTGAGAAACCCCAGTGGTATTCGGCCCGGGAGGAGGAAGATCAGGAAAGAGGTTCATGAGATCGCCTAAGGGAAGTCGAGCAGAGTCAGCGAGCTTCCGGATGTATGGATACTGGGCCTCAAACAACTTGTTATACTCTGCTTTCCATATCTTCGGAGCATTCACGTTAAGTTTTTTGAACCTAGGCAAAAACTTCTCAACATCCTCTTTGGTCCGCTCATACTTGAGGCCGTCCAAAAACCCAGCGGAATAGGACAAACCGTAAAACCTTCCCATACTTTTCTTGTACTCATGGCTCTCAAACAATCTTCGGCATACGGCCGGAATCAGCTCTTTCACAGTATTGTGACGAATGGCTTCTGACTGGCTAACCTCCTCCGCCAACTCTGCCTTCTGCTCCTCCAGCTGCTTAACCGCCAGATTCGCCTCACTCAACTCCTTCTCTAGCTGTCTAATCCTCTCAGCCTGACCTCCAGCTGTTACCCTCCAATCATCTCGGTCCTTCTGCATATCCGATAGCTGATCATTTAACCCTTCCTCTCGGACGGAGGCGGCCTCACGCTCCTTCTCCAGCTGTTGCTCCAAAACTTTAAACTCCTCAAACAGACGATCATATTTCCCAACCATGGCATTACGCCCCTGCTCAGCGGCCTTTTGAGAATGTTCCAACTCCCTATGCTTGGTGATCAGTTGAGTAAATCGATGCAACACCTCGGCCTGCGTCACAATCGCGTTAGCAGATTGCTCATAGCTTGAACGGATTAATCGGGGAGTACGCAGGCTCTCCAAGGCGGACTTCTCAGCAGGAGGGGCAATATGTTCCAACAGCTCCCGGCATGCCCTGTAGGAGTTAAGCCTAACATCCCCGGTCAAAGTCCAAGCCGGAATATACGGCTCTCTGCCGGAAAGCATTTCATCTGCAACGAGATTTAAAACAACTTAGCATAAAAAGAGAATTCACGAAGGAACCACGAGGAAAGAACCACATACCCATCTCAGTTGAATTATGCCCTTCGGCGCCAGCTGAGGATTGCGCGGAACGCTCCGGATGAAATGACCGTTCTGCGCAATATAAGGCGAGAACATATATATAAAAAAAAAAAAAAAAAAAAAAAGAGACGAAGGAAGAAGCACAAAATACAATGATTAACATTCCTTACCACCTTGCGGCGGTTGCTGATTTTGTGGACGGACCGGTTGACTCTCTTCGGTCGAAGGCCTCTCCAAGTTTGTAGGGTTTTCCTGCTCATTCACAACATTCATGTCCGGATTTTCGACCTCATGAACCGTTCCCTGTACCACAAATTCTTGGAGAGGAGTAGCCTGTACGGTAGGAGGCTCAGACGACCCCACCTCCCCCACATCAATCACCGGCTGTTTCCTGGGTTTCTTCCTTCTCTCCGGCGCTACAGAGGGTCCCTCAACACTTTTTCCCTCTTCGGTTAGTTCAACCGCCTTTCTTTTCCTTTCTTTCTCCTCCCTAGCCGCTGCCACACCTGCATCTGGTTTCTCTACGGTCTTCTGTACAGAACTCTTCGGAGGAATCGAACTCCCCGGCACTAACGGCGCGGTTGTTCTCTCCGGTACCACACTCCCTTCGGGTAATGGTCCCCCTTTGCTTATCTCCGTCTCGATCTCCATCGGTAATTCCAAATACTCAGCCATCGTAAGCACTGCAAAAAAAAAGAAGGGGAGAAAAGTAAGCATCGAATGAAAGACGGCAGATTGATTACATACGCTTAAGACAAAGAATATGGCATTACCCTTCTTCTCGGCATCCTTTAACAAAACCTCATGCCCAGCATACCCAGAAGCCTTAAATAAACCCGTCATATACAAAAGGCCTTCGGAAGGTATCCTAAGAGGAATCACTCTCGCGGCAACCCGCCTAGCATCACGCTCGGAACTAGTCTCCGGAAAGTCATCCGTAACTTTCGAATCCCTATGCCTCCAGGGCATAGCGTTCGGTATTGCCCTTCGATCTATCAGGAAAAAAATGCTCCTTCCAATGTTTCAAACTGCTAAGCACCTCCTTAAAACACTTCTTAGCCCTACTGCCCGTCCGGCTCTCAAAAGAGAACCAATGACCCTGCTTACACAGCCTATAGAAAACCCGGAATAGCGATACGTTCGGCTGTATGTTCAAACTATAACACCGGATCTCAAACATGGTTACTCTGTTCAATCCTATGGGCACAAGTTGAGAAATATGCACTCGGAAATACCCTATGACCGCCAACAGAAATGTGGAAAAAGGAATTCTTACACCTCCGGTTCTTAACTGCTGGACGTATATACCTATCTTATCCTCCGGTAAATTGTCCATAGTCATATCATCCGGGGGAAGCATAGGTCGTAAATCCGCAGGAATTCTAAACTCCCTAACCACCTCATCTAAGGCTCCTTGTGTCAACTTCGAGGTATGTATATGCATATCGCACTTGGGAACTATCCTATCGGACGGACCAGCCCTACTACCTAACGAACGGTTCTGTGACATGTTCAAGTCACGGGCTACAACTAAAAGGACGGCGAGAATTCTAAGGTAAAAATGATTACAAGAAAGAATGAAACGCACCTCACAAGAACGTCCGGAGAAGGAAATCGAATTTTTTCGAAGGTAAGATAAATACACGCAGTAAAAAGTAAGAAAATGAAGTAGCGTTATACGGTATATATAGGGAAGATCTGGGAAGAAGCAAAAACGTCGCATCAGCCTGCCATCCGTTGACGTGGCATTTTTTAGGACGTTAGATCCCCACAGTAAATCCCCCACGTGTCACTCAGCTGACGGACATATAGATAAACAATTATTTTATTCGGCCCATGGGCCTAGAACCCATCCAGCCCACGAAGACTTAACAGGCCCCACGTCCTTAACCCGAACGCGCTCATAAAACCCGACAAGCTAGGAAAACCGAAAGAGCATTCACAAACACCGAAAGGCTAAAACTTATTTCAAGTATTGCACCATCCGTCTTCAACCGATACTACAATACTGGGGGGGACATGTTGGTGTATGTGTCAAAAGGACACGCACCGGGAGACAAACGCAACACTAATCCGAGCGACTCATGCCGAAGAGTCATAAGGTACCCTTTAAAGTATCATATTGTTATTTTACTAACAATGCAATACCGGTTGTATGAATCTGATGCACAGGACGAGAGCCGTAAAGATATTGTTTAAGTATTGCACTATCGGTCTTCAACCGATACTACAATACTGGGGGGACATGTTGGTGTATGTGTCCGGACGTCATACTTCGTCCGGACCATACTCCGGTGTCCGAACGTCACGGATCGTCCGGACCGTCTAGGGCCTCCGGATACACATATTAAGCAGACCGCCGCCATCTACAGTAAACAGTCCCGTCAAGTATCACATTCCCAGATTTCACGGGATTGTGTTCCCCATGTGATCTGACACCATGCTAGGTCAGACATAGGTCAACGCGCAGGTCCCGAGGTGAACAGGTACAGTAAATGTGGGTAGTATAAATACCCACACCTCATTTGTAAGATCCACTATGTTTTTTACACCTACAACTGTTACTCTCACTTCACTGTTCACTCCATAATAATCCAATACTTACTCTCACGCCGGAGGTCGGTCTTGGGGTAAAATCCGAGGCGAGCCTAACGCGTGTGTTTGGTGTGTGTAGGAGCAAACAAGGTCCGAAGGAATCACTCCGAAGGACGATATAAAGAAGTGGGACCCTCCTACAAGGTTTTACCTCAACATAGTACTATTTTGTCTTTAACTATGTCTTACTATCAATTACATATATACTCTCTTCTTCATCATCCTACTTTAATTATAAAAAAAAAACCACGTCACCTACTCCGGCGACCACCACCAATTTCTGACAAGCACCAGCACCAACCACCGGCCATCACCACCACCGCCATTTTTATTCGTTTAAAAACAACAAAACACAAATCACGGTCACATAAACATATAAAGGTAACTAGTTTTAAAACACAAATCACTTACTCTGGCGTTTTTTAGCAATAGATTTAGGGGTTTTACTCAGAAAGTGTTATACAACACTCGACTATATCAGTTTCCGTGTCTAATCCATTAATTTTGTTAAATCGATTTTTAGGGTACTTATCAAGAAATTATGGTTTTTAGAATTAGTGGTTGTTTTTTAACAATTGTGATAAGGGTTTGGTTCAGAAATCACTCCTGAACACTCGAACATGTTCAATTTCATCTAAAACGATTTCAAATATTGTTAATTGAATGATTAGGGTTTCAAATGAATAAGAGTAGATTTCTGAATTTTTGTTGTTTGTTTGTTGAAATTGTTACAAGGGTTTTACTCTGGATAGTGTTAGGAACACTCGGTTGTGGATCAATCCCTTATGATTATCTTTTAGGTGGCGGTGGGGGTGATGGCCGGTGGTTGGTGGTGGTGTTGGCCGGAGGTTGGTGGTGGTCGGAGATTGGTGGTGGTCGGAGATGGTCGGTGGTTAGTGGTGGTGGTGGCCGGAGGTTAGTGGTGGTCGCCGGAGAAGGTGAAGTGGTTTGTTATTTAAGTGAGATGATGAAGAAGAGGGTATACATGTAATTTATAATAAGACATAGTAAAGAAAAAATAGTATTATATGAGACACATGTCACAAATCTAATAGAGTCACCTAGCTAAGTCGCCCTAGGCTATTTTGGGAAAATTATCATTTCTGGGCTAGAAAAGGAAGCGACGTTGGCCAACCGGGCTACTTTGAGAATTTTCTCTAAAAGCACATGATATGGTCACCAATAACGTGCCATCCGTCCCTTTTTTTTCGTGCCATCTGTGAGCCAACCATACCGGCCAACATGCCAAACTTGTGCCACAAGTTCCCAAGCCATTGCACTGGCTCACGCCAAAGGTAAGATTGTGTGTGTGTGTATTTTTTTATTTTTTATTTATTTATTATTATTATTATTATTATTATTATTATTATTATTATTATTATTATTATTATTATTATTATTATTATTATTATTATTATTATGTATTGTGAGTGAGTGGATATTTTTAGTGAGGTATTTTGTGGGACCCAATAATATGTTAGTTGTGTGTTATGAGATAGGGGTGTTTGAGTTATTGGTTTGTTATTGGGAGGGGATGATGTGACACTGATATGACATACCAATAACGTGTTATCCGTTAACACGATACCTTGTGCTCTAATAATAATTGGGTTTTTATATTTTGTGATCTAGAGGCACAGGATAAGAAGGCAAAATGAACACACAAAAAAACTCATGGATTTACAAAAATGACTCGGAGACTCATAAAAGTGTATTTTTTGAGTCCCTGAGTCCTTTTTGTGTCATTTTGCCTCATTATCGTGTGCCGGTTGGGCACAAGATAGAAAAACCGATAATAATTTTAGAGGAATAACTTTGCATAAGTTTTATCGTTTATAGGAGTAAGGACGAAATAAGAAATAAAAGTAAAATGAGATGGATGAAAAATAACCGCAGCCTCACATTTCATATACACCGACAAAAAGAGATGCATCTCCAATGAAATTCTCGTTTTTACATTTGAAATGTGTAGCTGAAAATAGTTCTCATTTTTTTTTTTTTACTTTTCTTCTTACGTTTATACACCTTTAAAAATAAAAAAATAAGAAAAAACTCTGAATGACGTGGTATCAAAGCGCCTTCATTTTATCCATTTGTTACACAACAAAATTTCATACTCTAACAATCCATATAATTCTCTTACAACATGAACACCCAAACTCACTCCCACACACTATCATCATCTTCCTTGCCCACCAAGTGTTTGACAAAATGCCTGAACAAACACAAACACCTTTTTTCTAGCCCGTCTTTGCTAATCACAGCAGCTAAGAAGAAGGGTGATGTTCCTTCTTCACAAGGTATACAAAAGTCAACTGAGAAACACTTGTCTCATATTTTGAGGGCAGAGGCTGCTATAGAGGCAATTGAGAAAAAAGCTAACTTCGCTACTGTTAAAAGTACTCGTTTTTCGCCAAAGCTTTTGTTGGAGGCTTTGGATAATGCTGTGAGGTATAAAAGATGGGAGTCTGCTCTTAAGGTTTGTGTCGGTTTTATAGAGGCTAAGCATCTGCATTGTAGTTTTGGATTTTCATACATAAGTTTAGTGAACACTTTTGATATATTGCCTATAGGATTTGATTATTTTGTGCAAGTTCTAGTATAACTTAGACCCGTATGGAGATGAGAGATAATGTGAACTAAATGAATACATATTTGAATGATAATCCATTTGATGGGTTGTTACGGTCTCCTTTTTGTTGACCACGTCTCGTTTTGTCAAATGGTTGAATTTTTATATGAGTTGCAGGACTTTGTTGTGATATCATATGAGTATATAGATATTGTTTACTGTTTAGCATTTATGGTTTTTTTTTTTTTTTTTTTTTTTTTTTTTTTTTAATTTTGAAAATAGATGTATGAATGTGTTTTTCATCCAACTGATGTGATTATGCCTTTGATTATGCATAGATATTTGATCTTCTTCGTAATCAACATTGGTATGAACCGAGATGCCAAACATACACAAAGCTGCTGGTTATGCTAGGCAAGTGCAGGCAACCCATGAAAGCTAGCCTGCTTTTTGAGCTGATGTTACAAGACGGGCTTAAACCCACTATTGATGTTTATACTGCAATTGTGAGTGCTTATGGTTACTCTGGCCTTCTTGACAAGGCATTGGAAATCATTGATGGTATGAAGTTAATACCCGACTGCCAACCTAATGTATATACTTATTCAATATTAATCAACTGTTGCACTAAGCTTCGACAGTTTGATATGATCAAGCATATTCTTGCTGACATGTCGTATTCAGGAATCGAATGCAGCATTGTCACATATAATACCATAATTGATGGGTATGGGAAGGCCGGATTGTTTGAACTAATGGAGAGTGTGCTGACAGATATGCTTGAACAAGGGACTTGCCTTCCTGACGTGTTCACTTTTAATTCAGTCATTGGTGCTTATGGGAATTTAAAGATGATTATAGAAATGGAGAAAAGGTTTGAGGAATTTCTACTGATGGGTATACAACCAAATGTGATGACATTTAATATACTGATGAAGTCATATGGGAACGCGGGATTGTATGATAAAATGGAGTCTGTTATGGAATATATGAGCAAAAGGTTCATTCCCCCAACTGTCGTGACTTTCAACATAATCATTGAAACATTCAAAAGGGCTGGAAATATTAAGAGAATGGAGGAATTTTTTCTGGATATGAAGCATCGAGGAATGAAGCCTAATGCGGTTACTTATTGTTCTCTTGTGAGTGGTTATGGTAAAGCAGGACATATGCAGAAGATTGATTCGATTATGAGGCAGATAGATAATTCCGATGTGACTCTTGATACAACATTCTTTAACAGTGTAATCAGTGCTTATGGCCAGGCTGGTGATATGAAAAGAATGGGTGAAATGTTGTCAGCAATGAGGGATAGGAATTGTGAACCAGACAGCATTACTTTTGCTACCATGATACGTGCCTACAAAGCCATGGGAATGGTGGAAGCTGCTCAAAGTTTGGAAAACGAGATCACTATGACCGATCATAATCCAGGTACTATTCCATTACTTCTAGCTCTATGCCTATGTGTCGGTAAATTAATTGGGTGCCAAACATACAATATGCGAAACTGTGATTTTCTAAAAAATTTAATATGATAGGTGGTGGTGTATACGATGTGTTTTTTAGTTTCTTATGATAGTAAAATGATTAGTTAAATTATATTACTCTTTGGTTGCTACCAAAATGGACATCAATGTGATCTTGTGAGTATAGCAAAAGAAGTAATGTTAAGAAGGGGTTAATCATACAAAAGAATAATATGATTAGGTATCTGCAAGAAACTTATTCCTTTGAAACTTTTTTGAAACTAATATTTTCTACTACACATCACCACACCTGCTTAATGCAGTTTCCCTAAATAGAATATTGCTGTTATCCTAAAGAAAATATTGCTGTTGGCTCCCACATATACTTCCTATTTTCTCTATAATCTATTTCACTGAATCAGAGAAATGTAAAAACAGGATTAATATGTTATGTCATATTGTTTTGATTAGGAACAAGGCTCCTTGAGGGTTAGTATGGTCAATCTTAATGTGGATGAGATTCCGCCAAAGAAGGAAGACATGATGACTTCACTATCACTGCATCATGTTTGATTGAACTATGAGCTCTATGTCTTTTGACTTGCGTTTGGGCATTATTGACCAGCACCCCTGAGGTCAAGATGCAGATTGGCCTAGGTGGTGTATCTGGAATCACGAAATACAGTAACTTATATCTTGCCAATCTATTTTCATGCCCTTTTGAGCCTTTCTGAACTGATCGTTTGAAGAGATGGTTATGGTGAGGTAAAGATCAACTCGCGTTAGAAACAGGAGCACACATTACAGGAACATGAGAAGGTCAAGTATTACATAATTACATGTTTGGTTTGTAAATTTATATGTGCAAGTGATTGTAAAAAATGACAATTGTCTAAATTAATTACTCTTGAATCATTTTCTTGATCATTGTGTGTTTGGTTTCTGGATAAATATTTGAAAATGAAACTATCATAATGAATGATCAACAGTTACAAGAATGAAAAATGTGTCATTTTTTTAAATGAACACTTTACATAAACCATTACCAAAACAAACACTTTCAAAAGGATTTACCAAAATCGACGAAGCGAGCAAAACATTTGGGCGAGCAAAGCATTTGCTCGTCATGTTCTTTGTCTTTTAGCGAGAACGGCGAGCAAAACATGGGGCACGCAAGCATTTTGCTCACCATGTTCTTTGTCTTTTAGCAAAAAATGTTTGTCTTCTTCCGAAAACGGCGAGCAAAATCAAAATGCTCGATGTGTCGATTTTGGTAAATCTCTAAAAAAGTGTCTTTTTGTAATTCTTATTGGGAAGTGTTCATTCTAGTAATTGATTTATGGAAAATCTATCAATGTTTCTTTTATTAAGAAAATTCACTCTTTTTTGAGTCTTCATCTTAGCTACTTTGGACTTAAACCCATATTTTGATGATATACATTAGATACCGGTAGACCAAAAGCTATTGGTCAAAAGCTATCGGGTTAGTTGGTAAAAAAAAAACTCCAACCCGAACACGACACATTTAAAGTAATAAGGTTAAACTTGTCAACCTTTACCTGTTTAGACATAAACTCACACAACCGTATAACCTGTATATCTAAATGGGTTGACGGGTTAGCGTGTCACACAGGTTAAATAGGTAAAACGTTGGCAAATTGATCAGTTTGACCCATCTAACCCGTATGAACCATATAATTAGATATAAATTAATACTCCCTCCGTCCCATATTAAGTGTCCACTTTTCAAATGCACAAAGTTTTAGGAAATTCCACTAACTACACTATCCACCAATCAAATATCATTATTACCCACTAAAGTCTCTTCTCATTGGTTGGAATACAATATGGACACTTAATTTGGGACATCCCAAGATTCTATTGTGGACACTTAATATGGGACGGAGGGAGTATTAGATATAAATTAATACTGTATTATTTTTGAAAAAAACTTAAACATTTTGTGCGTCGAGCAATTTAAACTAGGGCCGAGCATAATAGACCGCTGACCGGACCAAATTGACAAACTGGCCCGAACATAACCGACTGGACGTCCGGACCGAACATATTTCGGTCCGGTCATCGGTCCACCCTTTTCATCAATGTCGGTCCTCGGTCTGGTCCGGTTTTACGCAAAACCATCAATATGCTTTGTTAGACCGGACCGGACCGACCGAGTCGGACCGAACACATTACGGTCCTGTGTTTTGAGCCAAATCGGTTTTCTGTCCGATCCGGTTTTCGTCGGTCGGATCCGGTTTTTGGACCGTGCTCCACCCTAATTTAAACCACCATCAACCTGAACACGACTTGTTTAATAAACACGTTAAGTGAGTCAACACTCAACTTCAACTCATAGATTTTTGTGTCGGTCTCGTATAGTGTTTCTCATCGTGACATACTACATATATTTTTTTTTCTTTATTTATTTTTTTTTATTTTTTATTTTTACTATTCAACTATACGAAGTATACATGTAGCTCAATGAACATATCAAAGGGGTAATCTAACGGTTCGAGTTTGAGCAGGGACGGAACATAGTTGGGACCGGGAGAGGTTGGTCCACCAAAATTATTAGTCACAAGTATATTTTTAATCTTGGGGAAATTGCATATATACCACCCATTATAAATATATAATACAAGTTTTTAATGCATGATGTACAATGCAACTTAAACATGTTTTGGGTATATATGCAAATACGTAGGTTTTAGCGTATGTTTGTTTTGGGGGTATGGCACTGTTGGTGTAGAATGAATACTAAAAAGAATTGTTTGGTATCTTGTATTGATTACAATCAATCAATCTAAACCCAAATTTTCATTCCCCAATAAATCGGTGACTTTTAAGTCACTTTCCTGGCAAGCATTGGTGGTATTCACATGAAACCGTGGGCCCATTTTATTTTCCAATCACAAGTTTAATTTTTTTATTATAGTATAATATTTCAATATAATATAAAATTAATAAATTATACATAATAATATATGAGTAGAGTTATTTTGCATACTAAAAATTACTCACATACGAAAGGACACATCCCCACCCTCCATCTAAATTTGATCAATGGCTAAGATTAAAAAGATATTTACTAATTAAAAAAATAACTAAATGCAGAAGGGCAGTTTGGTACATTTACTACCCACACACAAAGGGGATCTCTTAATTTCTCTCATTATCGCACTTACCAAACACACACAAAAAACACACACAAACACACACCGGTGATCCCAATCACTATTCCGACGGATCAATATTTCCGTTCATCATCCATCAACAAAACTCGCCACGTCATCATCTCCATTTTTGCGGCTTATCGTCTCATTCACCGGATCTCCACCTTCAACTGTCCTGATACGTACTAACGAATTCGTCATCGCGGTAATCCTATTGAATGTATCTGTTCTTTTTATAATTTGACTTTTAAGTCTCGATTTGCTAGTAGTGATTTTATTACTATATAAACGAATTTTCTCATACATTTTACGATTCATGTTGTTAAATTCCGTTTTAGATGAATTGTAGTTACTGAAATTGTAGAATTAGTTGATTACTTGATTCTCATATTAGAAGCATCTATTGCTATTCTTGGAACGTGTAGAATTAGTTACTGAAATTGTAGAATTAGTTGAGATGAAGATATTGAAATAAAAAGACATATTAGAAGCATTTATTGAAGGCGGCTTAGCCGCAGAAGACGCCTTCGGCTTTGTTTTTATATTGAACTAGATGCTTCAAATGTTGTATCACCTGTGATACAAAATAACATATTATGTATCTAAAGTATCACCTGTGATATAAAACA
Organism: Artemisia tridentata subsp. tridentata; assembly: GCA_021014915.2. Taxonomy (NCBI): domain Eukaryota; kingdom Viridiplantae; phylum Streptophyta; class Magnoliopsida; order Asterales; family Asteraceae; genus Artemisia; species Artemisia tridentata. Next base: position 86,850,401 of record CP139504.1, read on the forward strand.
CATTTTGTGTGAGTATATCATATGTGTTTTTGTATATGATTTTAATGTATAACTTATTAGATATTTTGTGTAATAAGTTAATTGGAAATATCTTTAGATACATATGTAGAATTGGAAATATCATATATGTAGTATATCACATGGATAGGACTTAATGATTGTTATTTTGTAGTATATCGTGATACAAAATATCATACCGAATAACTTAGTAGATAAAAAAATCACAGGTGATATTCAAAATGTGATATACTACAAAAGGTTAAAATATCATACATTTTAACCTGATACAAAAACTTTATGAGACATGTGATACAAAAAGATTAGGTTTTTAATCACTGTGTGAAACATTACTCATATTCTGCAGTAGTATATCGTGACATTATTTATAGTTAATTATTTGTCTCGTGGAAGCCTTGACTAGATTTAAAACCTAATTAGAATAAATCTTTTGATATACAAAAGGTAACAGGTCACACCACGAGACAAATAATTAACAATCGGCAGACGGATTTGGGAATCAGAAAGATCTTTTTACTGTGTGACAAAGGTATGACATACTGCAGATGATGTTAAACTTGTTTGTGTTGTTATTAATGTGTCATATCTTTCTTGTTCTAGGGTGTGTCGTTCCCTTCGATACAAAGAAAGCAGAAACCACGACGAGTTGATATTTACTACTCAAGTTGGTTCATTCAATCAGGTATTGTGGTATATTAAGAGTGTTCATAATTTGTGTATAGTTGTGGCTCAATATTTAGATTACTGGGGCGTTGATATTTGGATCCAATTAAATGGGTCAATTTGGGCTGTGTCTTATCTCAAATGGGTCAACTCAAAAGGTTTTAAGGTTTTCGGAGATTTTAAGGAGACAAAAAAGCGGGATTGTTGTTGTACTGATGTTGGTATTTCTGAGTTGTGTTTTGATTGCTTTCTGTATTGGGATAATAATTGGATGGGCCTGGAAACCAAATTGGGTCAGTTTTGGTAATTGCATATTTGATGGTTTGGAAGTCAAGAACCAAACTATTGGGTCGAACCCGAGGCAAAAATCTGTACAAGTTGAGACGAATCTTGGTTTTGCGTCTCGTAGTGTGGATAGTAATAAGATGGTTGAAAATCTGGTCAAGTCGACATCCATGGGCAAACCGAGTTGTAGGTGAGTCTTGATAGCTAATTCTTGGAAGTTTATAATATATGGAGATTGATTAACCTTTAAATGTGACCATGACTTAGAAGGCTAGGATATTAATGTAAAAAAGACTTGTGGTAGCTGCTAAAGATTATAGGATTTGGTTTAGAACTATTGAAACACTATCTTAATGATTTTTGTAGTTTACGAAAACTATTGATGATAAATGAATACGCTGAAATAGACTACCTTCTTGAAACTGGTACAACCAATAATTACACACGTCTGCAAATGCTGTACATATACCATAAATTAGGTGACATTGATCTGATAAACTTTATCCATTCATGTTTCATGATACTGAAATTACTATATAATGTACATTGTGCAGAACGCGATAGCTGGTACGTCATCAAGTATTTTACCCTGTAGCGAGACAGCTTCACATGGGACTAATCAGCACTCCGAAACCCATAATGGTACTGTTTTTGCTTCTCAGACAAACTATCTGTGAAACCTGTGATTATTAATTTAGTTATTAACTAAATTCATTTAATGCCTGCATTTTCAGGTTCACTTGTATTACCCCTTCTGCATGACTCAGCAGCTTCGGCTTCTAGGGATCTTTGTTCAAGTGGTTTATCCGTTACTAAGAGTCAGACCTTCAATTCTGGCTTTGATAAGCTGGAACCTCATAAAGATGTCTTCCCCATGCATTTTACTGGGAGCGTTGGCGATTGGCAGATGCCATTTCCAGAACCTGTCAATCATTAAGTTACTCAGGGCTATTCATCATTCAGCAATGATACTTTTAGGTTAATTAATAGTAGTAGTTATGATAATTAAAATAATAGATTAGTTACTGATTCGAACTAAAATCAAAACAATGGTTCTGAGAGTGTGTTGGTAATTGATGCATTTCCCTGTGATATGGCCACAGCTACTGGCAGACGGGCTGAACGAGTGCAATGTTGACGGTTGAACCATCAACATACCTACCAAAGTGATATTAGGATCTATTGTATGATAGTTTGTTCATTGTGTCCCCTATCTTGTTTTTGGTTTTGTTCATTGTGTCCAATATCTTATTTCTCGTGAGCAAGAGTGTGTCCTATGTTTCTTGCATACAGCTAAGAACGTGGTTCTCCGACCAAACAATGCTGCAATGACACGTAAAACTGTGTTGTTCTATGTATAAAAATGCCATCCATCCAACAATGCTGCAGTGACACGTAAAACTGTGTTCTATGTATGAAAATGTAATCCGTCTTTAACAATGCTGCAATGTCACGTAACATGTCTTTAGTAACGGATTTTTACCTTTCTACTCCTGCACTTCTTAGCCATTATATTTTGGCCCATTGAAACCTATCTTTAGGTACCGTCGGTAAACCATAAAATGATATAGATGTCTGTCCTTTATCACGGTAAGTTTCTAGACGCCGCTGCTCGGCTAGCACCTAGCCGAGTTCCAGGTATTTGTTATATCCATGTTTATCTTACTATATGACTTTATATTAGATATTCAAAGATGGCCGCTCTATTCTATTAGCTAATATCTTATTTTATATCACAGGTGATACAAAATAACTTATATTGTATCACAGGTGATACCTAATATTTGGTATGTATCACAGGTGATACATAATATCTTATACCATATATTAGGTATCACCTGTGATACAAATAAGATATTAGGTATCACATGTGGTACAAAATAAGATATTAATTATCACCTGTGATATAAAATAAGATATTAGGTATCACCTGTGATACAAAATAACATACTAGCATTAACTGATTATATCTATGGGTAATAGAGTGAATTAATTGATTTCAGAACAAGTTGAAGCGTCTAAGAAACGAATATATGAGTAATAGAGTGAATTAATTGATTATATTTATGGGTAATTGAGTGAATTAATTGATTTTCTAATAGAGTGAATTAATTGATTTCAGAACAAGTTGAAGCGTCTAAGAAACGAATATATGAGAATTTACCAACAAATTTATGGGTAATATAATAAAATGACGGTTAGTATTTAATACCAAAAAGTTGAATCATGAAGCAAGAAACAAAGAAGATGAAAAGATTGATTTCCGAGTATCAGAACAGAATTGATGATCGTAATAAAAAGATAGAAGATTTTAATAAAAAGATGGCCACTCTAATCTTTTAGCTAATATCTTATTTTGTATCACAGGTGATACCAAATATCTTATTTTGTATCACAGGTGATACCTAATATTTGGTATGTATCACAGGTGATACATAATATCTTATTACCATATATAGTAGGTATCACCTGTGATACAAATAAGATATTAGGTATCACATGTGGTACAAAATAAGATATTAGTTATCACCTGTGATATAAAATAAGATATTAGGTATCACCTGTGATACAAAATAACATACTAGCATTACCTGATTATATCTATGGGTAATAAAGTGAATTAATTGATTTCAGAACAAGTTGAAGCGTCTAAGAAACGAATATATGAGTAATAGAGTGAATTAATTGATTATATTTATGGGTAATTGAGTGAATTAATTGATTTTCTAATAGAGTGAATTAACAAGTTGAAGCGTCTAAGAAACGAATATATGAGAATTTACCAACAAATTTATGGGTAATATAATAAAATGACGGTTAGTATTTAATACCAACAAGTTGAATCATGAAGCAAGAAACAAAGAAGATGAAAAGATGAATTCCGAGTATCAGAACAGAATTGATGATCGTAATAAAAAGATAGAAGATTTTAATAAAAAGATGGCCACTCTATTCTTTTAGCTAATATCTTTTTTGTATCACAGGTGATACCAATATCTTATTTTTATCACAGTGATACCTAATATTTGGTATGTATCACAGGTGATACATATATCTTATACCATATATTAGTATCACCTGTGATACAAATAAGATATTAGGTATCACATGTGTACAAAATAAGATATTAGTTATCACCTGTGATATAAAATAAGATATTAGGTATCACCTGTGATACAAAATAACATACTAGCATTAACTGATTATATCTATGGTAATAAAGTGAATTAATTGATTTCAGAACAAGTTGAAGCGTCTAAGAAACGAATATATGAGTAATAGAGTGAATTAATTGATTATATTTATGGGTAATTGAGTGAATTAATTGATTTTCTAATAGAGTGAATTAATTGATTTCAGAACAAGTTGAAGCGTCTAAGAAACGAATATATGAGAATTTACCAACAAATTTATGGTAATATAATAAAATGACGGTTAGTATTTAATACCAAAAGTTGAATCATGAAGCAAGAAACAAAGAAGATGAAAATATGATTTCCGAGTATCAGAACAGAATTGATGATCGTAATAAAAAGATAGAAGATTTTAATAAAAAGATGGCCACTCTATTCTTTAGCTAATATCTTATTTTGTATCACAGGTGATACCAAATATCTTATTTTATATCACAGGTGATACCTAATATTTGGTATGTATCACAGGTGATACCTAATATCTTATACCATATATTAGGTACACCTGTATACAAATAAGATATTAGGTATCACATGTGGTACAAAATAAGATATTAGTTATCACCTGTGATATAAAATAAGATATTAGGTATCACCTGTGATACAAAATAACATACTAGCATTACTGATTATATCTATGGGTAATAAGTAAATTAATTGATTTCAGAACAAGTTGAAGCTCTAAGAAACGAATATATGAGTAATAGAGTGAATTAATTGATTATATTTATGGGTAATTGAGTGAATTAATTGATTTTCTAATAGAGTGAATTAATTGATTTCAAACAATTGAAGCGTCTAAGAAACGAATATATGAAATTTACCAACAAATTTATGGTAATATAATAAAATGACGGTTAGTATTTAATACCAACAAATTGAATCAGAAGCAAGAAACAAAGAAGATGAAAAATAATTTCCGAGTATCAGAACAGAATTGATGATCGTAATAAAAAGATAGAAATTTTAATAAAAAGATGGCCACTCTATTCTTTTAGCTAATATCTTATTTTGTATCACATGTGATACCAAATATCTTATTTTATATCACAGTGATACCTAATATTTGGTATGTATCACAGGTGATACCTAATATCTTATACGTATATTAGGTATCACCTGTGATACAAATAAATATTAGGTATCACATGTGTACAAAATAAGATATTAGTTATCACCTGTGATATAAAATAAATATTAGGTATCACCTGTGATACAAAATAACATACAGCATTAACTGATTATATCTATGGGTAATAGAGTGAATTAATTGATTTCAGAACAAGTTGAAGCGTCAAGAAACGAATATATGAGTAATAGAGTGAATTAATTGATTATATTTATGGGTAATTGAGTGAATTAATTGATTTTCTAATAGAGTGAATTAATTGATTTCAGAACAAATTGAAGCGTCTAAGAAACGAATATATGAGAATTTACCAACAAATTTATGGGTAATATAATAAAATGACGGTTAGTATTTAATACCAACAAGTTGAATCATGAAGCAAGAAACAAAGAAGATGAAAAGATGATTTCCGAGTATCAGAACAGAATTGATGATCATAATAAAAAGATAGAAGATTTTAATAAAAAGATGGCCACTCTATTCTTTTAGCTAATATCTTATTTTGTATCACAGGAGATACCAAATATCTTATTTTGTATCACAGGTGATACCTAATATTTGGTATGTATCACAGGTGATATATAATATCTTATACCATATATTAGGTATCACCTGTGATACAAATAAGATATTGGGTATCACATGTGGTACAAAATAAGATATTAGTTATCACCTGTGATATAAAATAAGATATTAGGTATCACCTGTGATACAAAATAACATACTAGCATTAAATGATTATATCTATGGGTAATAAAGTGAATTAATTGATTTCAGAACAAGTTGAAGCGTCTAAGAAATGAATATATGAGTAATAGAGTGAATTAATTGATTATATTTATGGGTAATTGAGTGAATTAATTGATTTTCTAATAGAGTGAATTAATTGATTTCAGAACAAGTTGAAGCGTCTAAGAAACGAATATATGAGAATTTACCAACAAATTTATGGGTAATATAATAAAATGACGGTTAGTATTTAATACCAACAAGTTGAATCATGAAGCAAGAAACAAAGAAGATGAAAAGATGAATTCCGAGTATCAGAACAGAATTGATGATCGTAATAAAAAGATAGAAGATTTTAATAAAAAGATGGCCACTCTATTCTTTTAGCTAATATCTTTTTTTGTATCACAGGTTGTAGGAAATACCTATCTTGATTGTGTGGATCTATTCGGGTGGCCTTGGATCTTGAAAGATCAAGAACTCCATGGAGTTAGTTTGTAGAGAGAAGTTTTAGAGAGAGAGGGAAACTCTTAGAGAGAAAATCTGGAATGTTAGATTAATGTGACAAGAGTTCCAACCCTTCCCAAGTGTGGGAAGGGGTATTTATACTTCCTAATAATATTGCCCCTAGTGGGCTGTGAAGTGAGCTGACAGTGGGGAAAGCCCCGACCCACTCCACAAATATAGATACGACTAATCTAATAAAACTAATAATACTAATAATACTAAGCTTATATATATAAGCCTACGAGCTATATAAATGCTAATTTGATGCTCGGGGTGACCGAACCTTCATATGAATATTTATATTCCTAACAATCTCCCCCTAAGGGAGGTCACCCCGGAAATAATAACTTGAATTCTAGCATTTTATCTTTTGATCTTGACTTCATAGCTCGTAGTCTTCGATTCTTCAACGTCTTGTATCTTTGTGCCTTAAGCAGTGATCTTTTGATGACCGTTCTTTGTCTTGGATGATTTTGAGTATTCTTCGAAACTATCATCCAACTTGAGTCTCCAAGTCATCTTTCAGCAGTATGTTTTCATGTGATGTGTGAATCTTTGAGCCGACATGCTCACACTATTTGGTGTCATGATCTTTAGCATCAGAGTTAGCAGAAGCCGTGTTAAAGGTCTTTTAGGTTGATCATGACTTTGTTGAGTTACAATTGTAGTGTGAACATGTGGTAGAGGATTGGCATCTTTTCTGCAACCTGCTACAACCGCATTCAGCTGCAACCTCAATCAGCTACAACCGCAACCAGCTGCAACAGCAATCAGCATCAACCGCCAGATGTTCCTGCATACGACAGTTAGCAATAAAACGTCCGGTACTTACAAGTTCGGACTTCGAGATTGTTAACAGCATAGTGTGAAAACTCTCTCTAATCCTTACCAAGACCGTTCCTAATCGAAAACCCACAGAGGGCTTTTTAAGATCGAACCGTAGCACATCAACGATTAGGTGAGTCGCTGGAGATCACTCCACGACTGTAGACCGTTAGAAACCGTCGCGACCACTAAGCGTAATCCACGAGGAATTACCGAAGTGACCTGCTTTCAGGGCTGCTTGATGTTGTCCCTGGCAGGAATTTCCATTCAATCATTGAGAATTACATTTGTAAATTCCCTCATGAATGTTCTGGCAGATTGCTGAGATCTGCGTAGGACTCATAAGTTTACTACTGGTGTCCTTAATGTTGAACAACCAGTGTATAAATAATTCGTGTCCCTATGAGATCTTATTATGCATCTCGTGGCTCTAGACTCTATAGTGCGTTTTGATTTAGTGAGCGGAGGCTGGAGAGGACTGCCACCTTTTCAATATCATCTAACTCGGAGTGAGAGAGACGATAGGAATGTATTGAACTCCGTGAAAATTGAAACAAGAATCCTTTGAGGGACCTTGAGTGGCTAGGGAGGGTTGTGCAGCGTATCACTGGGTCCATGATACTTTGTCTTCAATGTCAGCAATCAACTAAGTGATTCTGACAGCATATGTATTGACCCGGTTTCTGCCTAAGTTGTAAGGAGGGCTATTTCTTTTCACCCTTTATCTTTACAATTCTTTTTCATTCTTCAACCCCTTCAGTGCATACCAAGACTTCATAACTAACACCTTGTTGGGTTTATTCCAGTGTTAGCTCCATCTCAGTCGGCACTCTTCCCTCATTCACTTTTCTCCTTTTTAATCATACCTAAGGACTTCTACACTAACTAGTGGATTGTCCCTGGGTAGATCCCTCCGGCTCTGGCGGGATCGTGGGAACTTGAGCCTAACCTAACCATCCTTATAACTCCATGCATTAATTAAAATGGTCGGTCTTTGGTGTACTTCCACGATTGCCATAAACCAAATCTTTGAAAAATCTCTCAAAGTGTTCATGATTCTGAAACACATTTTTGCACACACTTGAGAGTTTTATATTTTTCAAATGCTCCCCCTCAACATGTGCTCGGTTGATTGTTTTATAAATTTGCACATGTTAGGTAGAGCTCGCACCTTTTTGAATTGATCCACTTTCAGTGAACATGACCGATTCGAGACACGCTTACATCACTGGTTAGACCAGCTTGAAATTATTACCCGTCCTAGTCAAGTCCATAGAAAGTTTCTCGAAACGGTACACTCTACTCAGACACATCCTTTTCGAGACACGCTTACATCACTAGTTAGACTAGCTTGAAATTATTACCCGGCCAGGATATGTCCTTTCGATTCATGACAGTATATGTTTCGTCAATTCATTTGTTAAGTCTGAGTCACGATCTCATGTTATGCCAAATCCTTTTTGTTTCCACAAAACATTTGCTCCCCCTCAATGTGTGCATCGATATATAAAGTAGTTTAGCACACATGGGAGAGCTTACACTTAAATCCAAAACATCACATTTTCATCAGGTTTCATATTTAAATCACATTCTCTCCCCCGATCAAAAATTTCAAACCTTTTGAGATTTGTGATCCCAATTGATTTAAATAAGTTAGAAAAATGTGGGAGAAAATGTGTCCAATTTAATGTAGTCTGATGATGAAACATACTATGCTCCCCCTTAATCTAAGAGGGAGATTCACTGCTTATTTTGCACAATTGATTATTATGACACAAATGATATTGACCTTTTTGCGCAGATGATGTAATCACCCGCTTTTCTGAGTTAGTAGTCAACATCAATTATCCATCCACCAACAAATCTTTCGCAAATGTCGTTGATCCCCACTTGGCGAGACCAAAACGAATGGTGGTGGTGGTGGTGGTGAAAGTGTTGTTGTTGTTGTTGCTGCCGATGTTGTTGTCGTGGTGAATTCCGAGCCAATCAATAGAGTTTGAACGTCTGATCAAATGGTTAGAATGGGAACTGGTACATTCATTTTGGCTATGGAATCTGCATAAGAATATCAACACAGATATACATACATACAGATACACTATTCCTAAATAGCTACCCTTCAGCAGCTTGCCACATTATAATACCAAGTTCATCTTATAATCAAACCCCAATCAGGAACTACGTCAAACCACTATCTAGCATGAAGAGCAATAAGCAATCATGAACATGGCAATTCACACAGATTTCAACATTTAATTCAGGACCTTAGGAACATGATTCTAACATAATAGCAATCTACCTAAGCGAATCCTGAGAACATATGCACAATATCAACAACAATTAAGCAGCAGAGACAAACAACATTTGAAACTCATTCACTTAGTTCATACAAATGTCAGTGGAGCATTCAAGAACATCAAACACATCGGGTTTTCTAACTTCTTTCAGATTTTGAGTCTTAATGTATCTAGGGAATTAAACGAGGATTCCAACGAGATACAAATGAACCTTCTAGTTATATGAAGCTAGGATACTACAAGCAAATTGCACATAATGTCCTAAACTTTCTAGCAACTAACACACTTGGTCATTTGATATATTTAAGCAATATCCTCTTCAACTAATACCCCATTAACTGCAAAACCTTTTCTAAGAGTCATGTATTAATCAAGAAACCCGTTTGATGATATAAAATTTGAATTTACTCTCCCCCTCAATCAATGACCCGTATTCTAGTTGAACCTCAACTAAAATCACGCTTAACCCCACAACTCATCAAACAAGAACGGTCATGAGGTTTTGTAGTCGTTGATTGAGTGACAAATTTTATGCATAATCCAAGTATAAACAAATTTCATACAACACATATTCACCAAGTGTCTCACAAATAATTTTCAGAAGAATCATAGAATGAAAACTATTTGTATGCAAAGAAGACTTCTCTTCTTTTTCAAGAAATGATGCACTGAAACGTACATCAGATCGAAGAAACATGGATATAAAGTAATCCATGCCCAAGTGAACATCACCCAGTTGGAGGAACAACCGTCTTATTGGCGACGTGCTTTCCCCAGTATGAAGCGCGGGTTGCTATCTAAAGTAATAGCAAGCCATTTAGACATGTTTTAACCGGTTTGTATAACTTCTGCTCGAGCTTCATTTAAAGACCCGTGCCATTATTGAATGACATTTCTAAGTCCGTAAATGTTATCGATAAACAGAAGACATGCCTAGGTGAAACTATTTTTGGTCTTTTCTATTTTTCAATTTTTATGGGTTTTTCTGATTTTAAGTTTCTCTATTTACAATTAGCAAGATTTCTATATAACTATTTACAAGATGGTATAAAATATGAATAAGTATATATGTACAAGGATACGAACCAGAAACCATTACTCCTCAGCATTCTGAATCTTCACCGCATTCATCACTTGACTTGCTGAAGAGCAATGTGAGCACTTTCAATCAGGGAATGATTCTGGCTTTTCACTCTCCCCTAATTAGTGCTCTCCCCCAATCTGACAACCTCTGACGAACACCCATAATAGGAAGAAGACTTTGGATGAACGCCCATAATATGAAGAAGTCTTTTGATAACCAAATGCATGCCGTCTTTAATCTTCTAACACTCCCGTCCTAGAGTGACTCCGTCAAAAACCTTAGGCAACTTTTCGGTAGTTTAAGTTGAGCCTCAACTGAAATCTAGCTTAATCTCACAACTCATCAAACAAGAACTGTCATGAGATTAGGTTAACATCAAGTTGGACTTAACCTTAAACTACGGAACAACTTGAACCTAACTTAACTCCACAACTCATCAAACAAGAACTGTCATGGGATTAAGTTAAATATCAAGTTGTAAGAAAAGAGCTCAACATTTTTGAATGTAGAGAAGACTGAAGACTCGACCTTCTTCAAGATTGCCCAATGTGGAGGAACAGAATACCAATCATCTTTATCTCACCAAATGCCTTCCAGTAACCTTACATGTAACCCATCAGCCCGCAGCATACACATGAGATGATAACACCCACCAGAGAACCAAGAGTAGACTGACGACTCGACCTTCTTCAGTCTTGAGTATAACACCAAAGTAACAAGTTGAACCACTGATCATCTATAGTATGTATCCATCCTTGGATATTAAGCCCTGATCACGTGAACCTGTTGTGCGTCCTTGATGTACACATTCTCTCTCCCCTGATGGTTACGATTAATCAGCCCATGACGTAACAGTGAAACGTAAATACCAAGGTAACAAGTTGAACCACTGATCATCTCTGCGGTTCTCAACACCGGAATATATGATTAAGCCCGATCACGTGAACCTGTTGTGCGTCCTTGGTGTACACATTTCTCTCCCCCATGATGGTTACGATTAATCGGAATCATCATCATGATGTGTACATGTAGCCTAATGACGTATACATGAAGCATTGACTAGAAACCCTTTGTTACTGATTGTACCAGCCCGTGAGACACTGTCGATTAGCATTCCATGACCATGTTCTTCAACACCTTGATAGACGGAAGAAGCAGTGTTGGAGAAACATGATTTGCACGACTCCTGAACTGACGTATTCAGGAGTCGTATGACCATTTCTCAATCATCAATCAACATGTAGAATCATATTCACCCTTTCCCCCCCTCAAAAATTGCATATGCCTGCCAACTGCAATTTTTGATGATTGAACTAGTGAATATGAATACCATCAACGGTAAGTAGCTCCACTTGACGGTTCTTGAAGACTGACATGTTGTTTATTCACCCTTTCCCCCCCTCAAAAATTGCATATGCTTGTCAACTGCAATTTTTAACTGCAATTTTTGGTTGAACAAGTGAATAAGAATATACTCCAATGTGCGCCGATCCACTTGAAGACTGAATAAGCACGGAAAGAGCATGAAACTTGTTGATGAGAATGGCCATAAACAAGAAGATTCCTCTTCTTTTGAAGATAAAGTGCACTCAAGCGTACACTTTTCTTTTCTTTGAAGAACGAGGCCTGAACTGAAGTATTCAGACGTCATTATGATGAAGAGCGAGGCCTGTACTGAAGTGTACAGACGTCATACTGATGAAGAACGAGGCCTGCACTGATGTGTACAGACGTCATAATGATGAAGAACGAGGCTTGAACTGCTGTGTTCAAACGTCATTTCTCTCTCTTTACTTCTTCTCTCATCTAACTCGTTACCAACCCCATTATCATTCTGTCGGCTTGATGTCGTGACCATTGATGGAGAAAACCCAATATGATGAACTTGATACTGAAGTAATATAACCCGAACTTGTGACTTAAACTTGTACTAATGCGTGACAAAGAGCGGTGTAGAGACTTCGTGCAACATCGAATCCCTAAGTACTCTATACTCTTCAACCAACCAACCATCAAGTATAAGACGTACATCACCTCTTGGATATCCACAACTTCGTGTGACACTGAGCACTTCAACGTGACTCCTTAAAGTGATAGTTATTTTGTAATAGAGAGAAAGACAAAATAACTAGATATCCAAGTCCTCGTCATTGTATTGAAAGCTCGAACAAGGATCTCGAAGAATCTTCATCCAACCTCCCCGATATCTTCAGATACTAAGTACACGCACCCATGAAATTTCACTTCAGCCTCAAATAAATACTAATGAATTAACGCCGTAGTCACGTCTTGTGGTTAATGCCCAAATCTAGCCCTTTATGATGCTTTAACTGAACTTTGATAATGGTTTTAACCCGATCATGGTTAAGAGGGCATAGACCATCATCACGGGATTTTACAAATCTATGATTTAAACCGAGAGATAAGTACTTTCTCGGGAATTTATAAAACCAAGAAGAAACCGTGAGACAGTAACAGATTGAATGTGGCATAACTGATTTGGTTTTGGTGAACATCAGTTTGAGTTAAGAATATCTTGTGAAGATTACAGATCACATCACAACTTTTAAACCTTTGGCCAACTAACCAACCTTGTACATAGATTAGTGACCACTCGATGAAGAAAACCCGATATACCAATACTGAAAAACTGAAGTGGAAGTCCCCAAATTTGTTACTTAAGCTTGCACTAATGTTGGAAGAACGGTGTAGAGAATAAATGCTCCAAGCAAATCTCTGAGTGCTCATTACCCAACCAAAGTATGAGACATTAACACCTCTTGCGATTATCGACATCGTCATTGACGTGTGACACTGAGTACTCCCATGACTCTTAAGTGATAGTTACCCCGACTGCTGATAACTAGATAACCCAAGTCTTCAACTTAATTTTTACGCACGAGCAAATTATCATTGAAGGTCATGCATCCAACCAACCCCGTCTTCAAGATAAAATAAGTAGACGCCTTCGTGAAATTCAACTTCAATCACAGATAAAGAATACCTGATTAACTTCGTGATCATCTTGTGCTGTTGACTAGCCAAAAAGAGAAGAAACATGCGCTAATTCTTAGGAGTGCCCATGACTCATAGTCAGTCCTATCAAACAAAGCTGTCTGACCCAGCTACTTGGATGTGGAATAGTTGTCGTACTGTGTACAGGATTTTACAGTTCTTGAGATTTATCTGAGAAATAAATTCAAGAACTAACTGCACAACAGTAAGTATCAAACTGCTGTAGACTGAACCAATACGATCTGACCCGCTGTAACCGGAACCGCTAAAATTCACATCGCTGGAGAAGGAACTTCTAGGAAACTTGCGATAATTCTCCCCCTCAAAAAGGGCATGAAATGACCTTTTTGCCAAAGCTGAGAGTCCGTGATGTTTGTGAATTTGTCAGGCACAAAACATGGAAAGAGACAAATGAAACTACTGCAACGAAGATGGTGATTAAGACTCTCTTGTAGTAACCCCTTGCTTTCCTCATCATCAATGGTTTAGTAGATTAACAATTCATTGAAGCTCGTAATATGCCAAAACCGCTTGATGAAATGCATATGACTTTAAAGTGAGTAAAAGGTTAAAACATGTCTCCAAACAAAGCACCTCTTGTCTTTAAGCTTGACTACCTCTTGAGAAGATCTTGAACAACAATTCCATTAGGAGCTTGAGAAACAACAATCACTTGATGAAGCTTGATAAAGAACAAGTCCGCGACTTAAACTTGCACTAAATTATGAATTAGAACCTATATTGAGCACAACAACGTAACTCCTTTAAATATAGGTAGCGATATATACCCAACCTTCCATCCTTAATTGTATATATCCACTTCGTGAACATCCAAGTCTAATCACCTTAAATTGCAAATTGTGATTTAGAACCTATATTGAGCACAACAACGTAACTCCTTTAAATATAGGTAGTGATATATACCCAACCTTCCATCCTTTATTGTATATATCCACTTCTTGAACATCCAGGTCTAATCACCTTAAATACGCTTGAGCAAGGGTCATCAAACATCGTGCATCCATCCACCCCGAGATGTTTGTGACACTAAGTACACCAACCCGTGAATTAACAAACCAACCAAGTTACCATAATTTCCCAATTCCTGCTGATCTTGAAGCACAAACTTATCCCGAAAAAATAGTCAAACCCCGTAAGTTTTATTTTGTCTAAATCCAAGTCCCGCCTACTTGTCCAACATTAATTTCACGGGATTTTACAGCTCTTGAGATTTAAACCGAGAAATCGAATCTTTCGCGGGATTTTCTAAAATCGACAAGAGAAACCGTGAAATCAACAAGAACAACCAAGAGTGAAATGCAATATTGATCTTCGAAATTCAAGTCAAGGAAGTCAAATTTCAACTTGATCAAATCGCAGCAAGTCAAGCCACAGTTTGTCAAATTGCAACAAGTCTAGTCGCAATTAACCAAATCACAATAAGTCAAGTCACATGTGTCAACTCGCAATGACAAATTGTAACTGGTCAAATTGCATTCAGTCAAATCGCAATAAATCAAATAGCAGCTTGTCAATTTGCAATTAATCAAATCGCACTTTGTCAACTATAACTTAAATCGCAAAGATCAAATTGCAGGCTTACTCAGGTGGTAGGCTCAATGGGACACTGCTGCCAAATCCATACCTCTGAAACCACGTTGACATTCATAAACCCAAATACTAGCCGTGACATGTGAATTCTTGTGAAATTTTGTAGCAACCAAAGTACCAAAATTATAAGCACCCCAACCATAATTAACACAAACATTCGTCATAAAGGCTTGTTGTAATCCTAGATTTCGCATCCAACATCAGCCAAAACTCAATTTGGTAATCAAAAATAATCGGAATCATGACTGCTTTCCTAGTATCCTATTTACTTGTGTTCACAATACACAAATACACAAATATTGGATAACAATTACACAAGCCCGGTCTCTATTTAGGATAGCAATTCACTCGGCCCAATCCGGATACAAACAACCAAATTCACTCGGCCCATGTCATGAAATAATACCCGATCTAAAGCTCCCATTGCCCTAATGTTTCGGGTATTTAAATCCCACTTAACATATAGGTCAAACCCTAATCCCTTGTTATTAAAACTAATCCGCCTCCTTCTTCCAATTTGCTCTAACCTCCAACACCTCAAATCCATCCTCCTTCACACAGCCAAACCCTTATCTCAAAACCATCCGCCCCATTTCACCATCTCATATTAACGAATCACCAATTCTCTCCCTTAAGATCTTTCAAGCGAGTCAAAGATTTAAGGTAAGTAGTTATTACTGTTATTCGTTTCTCGAGCGAGTCAAAGGAAGAACATAACACACTTGTTATGATTCTTTCCTTGTTATGATTCGGATATTACCAGAGGCCAAGCTTCAAAATAACTCGATCCTTTTGATAGAGTATAAACGAATCTGAGAAAGAAAATAACCTAAGTGTTATATGTCTTAACTCTATTGATTCGGATAGTCACTGAAGTAACTCTTCAATAATCATGATCGATGATGGATTAGTTTTTCGTGTGAAGTACTTTACCAGTCTCGAAATGGCTCTGTGTAACACGAAATTAAAACTGAGATCTATGGTGAATTATCTCTGATTGTATCTATGATGATATCATTTTCGTGTGTATGTACATGATACTTCAGTTGGAGAACACGAAAGATGGGTCTGAGAGCTTATCAGTCGTAGTATGTAATCTTTTGTTGTTTGGTTGTGCTTTGTGGAGTGACATTACAGTTATCATTGTTGTTGTTGTAATTGTTAGGATTTGTTGATGTTGACTGTAAAATTGTTGTTGTTGTGTCTTGAAGATATGTTGTAGTTTGTGAAAAATATTGTGCAATGACTTGTGCTTGTTCTTGTTCTATCTTATTGTGTTTGCAACTAGTTGATTAGAATGGATTAGACACATGGTTGACATAAGCATAGGCAGAGATAAACCGCATGTATGCAAGAGCACACAAACCGCGTCTGTGCAAACACACAAGCCGTATACAAGTTAGAAACACAAACCGAGTTCGTGGTTATACAGACAAACCGCGTACACCTTATATACACAAACCGAGTCCGTGACAAACCGAGTTCATGACAAACCGAGTTCATGACTAAGTAGACAAACACACAGACAAACCGCGTCGTCTTATATACACAAACCGAGTCCATGACAAACCGAGTTCGTGACAAACCGAGTTCATGACTAAGTAGACAAACACACAGACAAACCGAGTCGTGGACAAACCGCATCGGAAACAAATTGCTACTTTGACCAGTCAAAGCTGTCACTTCACCCATTTTGTCCCCATTATCCATTTTTGGCAAACAGCCAAACACCATCCAAAAATCCAAAAATTATACACAAACCGCATTCAAGAACATCCTTCATCAACAAGCAGATTAACCCAGCTACCGAAAGTATTAACCACAAGTGGAGCACAACAAAATTAGTATAGCAATAAATAAGGTGATATTCGTGCCATCTAATTGTGACTACGACACCTGAATATCAAATAATCAACATGTGAAGCCCAAATAATTCGAATCCAACACTAGTTTGAGGCTTTAAGAATCAACCCAGAAGATAAAGCAAACTTATCTATTTGACCAGAATTTTATGTTCGAATCAAAGAGAAAACAAAATTTTTGTTTAGACCAGATTCACAAAAAACACGCTTTTTGATTTGACTGAATATACACTGATATATTGTTTTGACCGGATTCACCAAAAACAAACCTTTTGGTCAAAGTAAAATACTTATCGATTTGACCAAATTTTTTATATTCGAATCAAAGATAAAACACTTTTTGTTTTGACCGGATTCACAACATATCTTAAAATGATATCCGAACAAAAAAAACTGGAAAAATCGACACCACAAGTCCAAGCACAATCAAGCGAACCTAGCCATGGCTCTTGATACCAATTGTAGGAAATACCCATCTTGATTGTGTGGATCTATTCGGGTGGCCTTGGATCTTGAAAGATCAAGAACTCCATGGAGTTAGTTTGTAGAGAGAAGTTTTAGAGAGAGAGGGAAACTCTTAGAGAGAAAATCTGGAATGTTAGATTAATGTGACAAGAGTTCCAACCCTTCCCAAGTGTGGGAAGGGGTATTTATACTTCCTAATAATATTGCCCCTAGTGGGCTGTGAAGTGAGCTGACAGTGGGGAAAGCCCCGACCCACTCCACAAATATAGATACGACTAATCTAATAAAACTAATAATACTAATAATACTAAGCTTATATATATAAGCCTACGAGCTATATAAATGCTAATTTGATGCTCGGGGTGACCGAACCTTCATATGAATATTTATATTCCTAACACAGGTGATACCAAATATCTTATTTTGTATCACAGGTGATACCTAATATTTGGTATGTATCACAGGTGATACATAATATCTTATACCATATATTAGGTATCACCTGTGATACAAATAAGATATTAGGTATCACATGTGG
Organism: Artemisia tridentata subsp. tridentata; assembly: GCA_021014915.2. NCBI lineage: Eukaryota > Viridiplantae > Streptophyta > Magnoliopsida > Asterales > Asteraceae > Artemisia > Artemisia tridentata. The sequence continues at coordinate 86,868,623 of CP139504.1, forward strand.
TACAAAATAAGATATTAGTTGTCACCTGTGATATAAAATAAGATATTAGGTATCACATGTGATACAAAATAACATACTAGCATTAACTGATTATATCTATGGGTAATAAAGTGAATTAATTGATTTCAGAACAAGTTGAAGCGTCTAAGAAACGAATATATGAGTAATAGAGTGAATTAATTGATTATATTTATGGGTAATTGAGTGAATTAATTGATTTTCTAATAGAGTGAATTAATTGATTTCAGAACAAGTTGAAGCGTCTAAGAAACGAATATATGAGAATTTACCAACAAATTTATGGGTAATATAATAAAATGACGGTTAGTATTTAATACCAACAAGTTGAATCATGAAGCAAGAAACAAAGAAGATGAAAATATGATTTCCGAGTATCAGAACAGAATTGATGATCGTAATAAAAAGATAGAAGATTTTAATAAAAAGATGGCCACTCTATTCTTTTAGCTAATATCTTATTTTGTATTACAGGTGATACCTAATATTTGGTATGTATCACAGGTGATACCTAATATCTTATACCATATATTAGGTATCACCTGTGATACAAATAAGATATTAGTTATCACATGTGATACAAAATAAGATATTAGTTATCACCTGTGATATAAAATAAGATATTAGGTATCACATGTGATACAAAATAACATACTAGCATTAACTGATTATATCTATGGGTAATAGAGTGAATTAATTGATTTCAGAATAAGTTGAAGCGTCTAAGAAACGAATATATGAGTAATAGAGTGAATTAATTGATTATATTTATGGGTAATTGAGTGAATTAATTGATTTCAGAACAAGTTGAAGCGTCTAAGAAACGAATATATGAGAATTTACCAACAAATTTATGGGTAATATAATAAAATGACGGTTAGTATTTAATACCAACAAGTTGAATCATGAAGCAAGAAACAAAGAAGATGAAAAGATGATTTCCGAGTATCAGAACAGAATTGATGATCGTAATAAAAAGATAGAAGATTTTAATAAAAAGATGGCCACTCTATTCTTTTAGCTAATATCTTATTTTGTATCACAGGTGATACCAAATATCTTATTTTGTATCACAGGTGATACCTAATATTTGGTATGTATCACAGGTGATACCTAATATCTTATACCATATATTAGGTATCACCTGTGATACAAATAAGATATTAGGTATCACATGTGGTACAAAATAATATATTAGTTATCACCTGTGATATAAAATAAGATATTAGGTATCACCTGTGATACAAAATAACATACTAGCATTAACTGATTATATCTATAGGTAATATAGTGAATTAATTGATTTCAGAACAAGTTGAAACGTCTAATAAACGAATATATGAGTAATAGAGTGAATTAATTGATTATATTTATGGGTAATTGAGTGAATTAATTGATTTTCTAATAGAGTGAATTAATTGATTTCAGAACAAGTTGAAGCGTCTAAGAAACGAATATATAAGAATTTACCAACAAATTTATGGGTAATATAATAAAATGACGGTTAATATTTAATACCAACAAGTTGAATCATGAAGCAAGAAACAAAGAAGATGAAAAGATGATTTCCGAGTATCAGAACAGAATTGATGATCGTAATAAAAAGAAATAGTGAAAATTTACCAACAAATTGAAGATGGTAAATTTTATGTTTCGAAGTCTTAGGCCAAGTTGAAGATGGTTTATATGTTTCTACAAGAAATATTGAATTTTATGTTTTAGTTATAATATTTTTGTTATGTAATGTTTTTATTGATATATTAAGAATTTGATAAGCTATTTTCATGTTGCTTATTGTGTAGATTTTTTTTTTTTTTTTTTTTTTTTTGGCTAAATACTTTATTGTTACCTACTTACATTATGAGGTATCACCTGTGATACAAAATAATTTATTAGGTATCACCAGTGATACAAAATAACTTATTAGGTATCACCTGTGATAGTTAGACTGTAGTTAGCTACTTGTTTTTGTAGATACAAAATATGAGGTATCACTTGTGATACATACAAAATCATAGGTGATACAAAATAACATATTAGGTATCACCTGTGATACAAAATAAGTAAGTAAAGCACACATAAGCAAAAACGCAAATTAAACTAAAAAACGAGCTCTTACAGGAATTAAACGAGCCTAAGAAAACCTAAAAATCAAAAATTACCCCTAGATATGTAAATTTGAATTTTATTTTATTTTTAATGAATTAAACACACTTTTGGACTAAAAATAATATTAAAAATACTAAATTAATACGAAAAATTATGAAAAATTCTGAAAAACTACTTTAAGCTCTAAGGAACATGTGATAATATCACTTGTGATATTCTGAATATCACAGAACATCACAAGTGATATTCTAAATATCACAAGTGATTTTCTGAATATCAAGTGGTTTTCTGAATATCACAAGTGACTTTCAACTAATGTTTTGTAACATGAAAATCACAAGTGATAGATATTCAGAAAATAACAACTGATATTCAGAATATCACCAGTGATATTCAGAAAATCACAAGTGATATTCCGAATTTCAGTTGTGATATTCAAAAACGTATAAAAACGGACGAAAACTTAAGAAAACGGACGAATACGTATGAAAACGGACGAAAGCATAAGAAAATCACAAGTGATATTCTGAAAATCACAAGTGATATTCTGAATATCAAGTGATTTTCAACTAATGTTTTGTAACATGAAAATAACAAGTGATAGATATTCAGAAAATAACAAGTGATATTCAGAATATCACCAGTGATATTCAGAAAATCACAAGTGATATTCACAATATAACACATCATCATGTCATTATACAATAGTTTTATTTTACTATTTTCTCCCTCGATAGGCATTTCAGTTTCATAAATACAACGATATCCCCATTGCAAATCAATTTTTTGTGTACCCTGCAGCGGAGTTAGCTTGGAATGAGATGAGAAGAGCATGGGTTGGTGATAGATCTCAAACATCACATAAAAACTGTAGACAACCAATTATGAGGTTTGACTTTTCACTTTTTGTTATTCCATTTTGATATGCGAGTCCCACTTGTTAATATAAGAAAGAAAAGGGACAGGGCTCACAAAAGAAAATATAATGTTTGATTAATAAGTTGTCTAATGAGTTGTGATGCGTGTTGCGTGTCGTTGCGGTTTAGCAGTATTAATGCCTAATCAAGTTTTAAATTTATATTTAGCCGACTTATCAATAACACACACACTTAACGAGCAGTGTACCCGGTCAGTATGAATATAATGGTAAGTAGAGTGTCGATCACTAAGAGTGGAACGTATTATCTAGTTATTCTAATCAGTATTTTAATAAATTAAGTTAGCTATACAATCTAATCTAACGCAAAGGGGGGTTCAGCCTGAGAGACTGGCACGATTTGGTTGCAATTAAATAATAAACTAAACCAATAGGCACGAATCAGCAAGTAGCACACACGTACACAGATAAATACTCGAGACAATAAGGGGGCTGTCCTTATGATAAGTAGTTTGTCACTTGTTTTATTGCTAGTGTTATATGAAGTGTATAGTTCGATGCAACGCACCGAGATTAAGTCCTTTCTCGTTGGTTCTAATCTTATCGGCGAGTAAACCCTTAATGATTACTTATGACTATCCCGTTTATCTTTCTCCTACTTTTCTACAGACCATAGAATGCATAGGCATCTAATAAACAAGCGAGGGCAGAGGCATGGCGACCCGATCAACGCTCAGCTAGCCACAGAGGTTATCAATGCACTAATAAAAGTCACCAATGACACTAACATATAAACTTTAATTGATGAGAAAGCAGTTTTAAGGGAGTGCAACCTTTCTGTTGTCACATTACACAAGCCACCAATCTTGATGAATTAAAGTTTACTAACACAATAAAACAAAACTACTTAATGAATTAAACACATGCAGCACCTTCTTACAGCTCTTGTATCCTTGATTTGGGTGTGTCTTGTGCTGCTGCCTTGACTGAATTCGTCCTTGGTTTCTGGTCTTCGGTCTTCTGTTAAAACTTCGGAACTCTTAATTCGTCTGGTCTTTGGGGTATTTATAGTTTCTGTCTGAGGGTAAGATGCGGCGCATCTAGTAAGTAGATGCGGCGCATGTACTTAACTTCGCGTGGGGTCCAAGATTATAATATTCAGGAATATTCGTACACCGCCAGAAGATGCGGCGTATCTTCATCTTTGGATGCGGCGCATGTCCTCTTGTATCTTGGATCGTATCTGGTGAAATATTGATAGTGATGCGGCGCATGTAACGAGTGAGATGCGGCGCATCTGGAGCAGAACAAGTTGGTTATTCTTCGTTGACCAAAGTTTCATATGCGGCGCATGGGATAAATCCATGCGGCGCATTCTTCAAAGTCAGGCAGTGGTCTTCATTCTCTTCATTCCAACAACCAATTCCAATCTTGATCATTTTACTCCGTTTTTAGTCCATAATCGCTAAGTTTCACCAAATGCTTGTTTTTACCTGAGAATTACAAAAGTAAACGATTAAGTATCAATCATCATACATAATATAGTAAAACAAGTCAAATTAATAGGATAAATGATAGTAATAAAATGTACTTATTTGAGTTCATCAAATATCCCCCCACTTGAACTTTACTTGTCCCCAAGTAAACCTTAGAATTAATCTTATGAAAATGTATCCTAAAAGATATTAGGATTTATTTTTATATTTAAGCATGTATTCATTTTTTGTCATAATCACACAACTAAACACTTAACGAATTAGAAGTAGAATAAAATATTTCGATAAAAGCAAATCTAATCGTTTAACTGTCCAGTCGCGACGAATATTCTATCATAAGCTTGGCAAGTATACACATCTCCACCACTAAAGCAAAGGAATAACAAGTCTAAAGCGGTAAAAAGGGTTTTTAGGCTTAAGGGTTAATTATTCTTAATCTCTATCGATCTCAAATTCCAGAAAAGGCGACAAAATCACAAATACATGATCGAATCCACGAACACGATACTTGCAATTGCTCAAATCCTTAACTCGAATAGGCTAAAGATAGGTCCAAACTTCACCAATAATAATATATCAAAAAGGGCGACAAAATCATAAATACATAGCCGAATCCACGACTACGATACTTAAGATTGCTCAAATCCCTAATCTCAATAAATCAAAGGTTTGGTTGGATAAAGAATAATACAGGGCATGGATAATATTTGGGATATAAAAATAACAAACAAAACAAATAAATTAAAATCCTAAGTGTGGTTAATCACTATCCCAACCATCCCATGAATAAGACTCATATCATTGAATAACTCACGCTTTAACACTTGAAACACACGCTTTAGGTAGACACGAATTATACTCAACAAGATCTTAATCAAAGAATAAACCTTAGTTGGCGTTCCCATAACTGCCAACTCCCATTCAATCCATAGATATAATACAACAATTAGTGGTGATATCGACCACTTACATAACTTTACATCGTTGGTTTAATCAAACATCCAACTCTTCTTTTTCTTTTCTTATTTTTTCGATTTTTTTTTTTTTTTTTTTTTTTTTTTTTTTTTTTTTTTTTTTTAGAGAAACATAAACATAAACATAGATGTGTAAAATTTCACCACATCACTATAATGATAATTCTGGATAATTATTCCATACTTTTCATGACTTCAGAAATAACGGTAATAGTGAAAGTAGTAAACACACGAAAAATAAACTCAAAGATATACAATATTTACTTTCACTCCAATTGCATTGTGCAATTTCCCGACCTAACCAAAGATAATGAATTACGCACGCGAACACAGGTAATGTAAGGAAACACACTTTGCCTATAGCAATTAACCAACCACGGATTCTAATCTACAGGGTAGGCTAAGGTGTAAGGGTGTAACGAAACATTTTAAACATAGGTGTATGAAACGAAAGGAATGGCTCTGAGTGTTTTTCTAGGGGTATCTTACTCTAAAAATGAGAGTAACAAAATGGTTTATACGGGGGTTAACTAACCAGTGTAGTTAGCTAATAACACATAACATATAAGGCTTTTTGGGTGTAATCCTAGAATTTTACCAATTTAGACAAGTCATTCCAATTATATAAAATAATACTTATTATGGTGGTCTCGAATAGTATACAAGCCAAGTTCTAAAGTTTACAAGTCACCGGCACACTCATAGATTTGTGAGTTTTGAAAAATCACAATTTTTGAAAATAACGTCATGTGTGCAGCTATGCAACTTAGACTTTAACAAAAACATGCTAAAAATTTTAAATTTTGATATATTAAGCGCATTTTAAGCATATTTTGAAAAGTTTAGGACAAGTAAATGTTAAGTGTTCTAATTCTCCAATCCCCCCACTTAAGTTAAACAACGTCCTCGTTGTTTGTATTAAAGGTTAAAAACTGGAAAATAAAAGAATTAGAACAGAAAAACTCCCCTGAGATTTGCTCGGTATGATCCTCCATTAGTAGTAGAGCAAAAATCATTTTTCTTGTGGATTAGAACGTTTAAGCTTCATATTCGATGTATCCACAGGAAATGCAGGAATCTATAATACCACCAAGGCTTCAAAACACACCTAAGATAAGAAAGGTTCAACTTGCATAATACATTAGTAGTTAGGTAAAAATAAAACATAAAAATTAAAAATGAAAATCATCAGGTCAGTCGATGCGCCGTATCTTATGGAAGAAGATACGCCGTATCGAGCCTGGAATAATTACGGATCAGAATAAAAGATGCGCCGCATCCTTAACCAGGGATGCGCCGCATTTAAAATAAACTGATAAAAAGTTTTAAATTCGAAAATAAAAATAAATGCAGAAAAATAAAATAAAGTAAGATATGACCATTTGCAGGAGATGCGTCGCATCTCAGAATTGAGATGCGCCGTATCCTCTGCGGTCTGACTGACTCGACACAAACAGAAAATTAAAAGATAAATCCGGGTTGTCTCCCGGTAAGCACTTGTCTTTATTCCAGAGTCTTCAAGTTAGACTCATGTTCAGCTCTTCATTATCGATCATTGAAGGAGTCGGAAGCATCGCGCTCCCTCATCTCCAATTCGGTAATATTGAACACTCCTTGCTCGTCCTTGATTTCCACGCCGTTTTTCTTTAATATCTGTATAAACAAAGTCCTGTCCCTTTCGGGCAGAGATGACAAAATGATAGACGGGAAATTCTTATTATCATATAGGCATAAATAAGCAAGGTTGGGTGGTAGTTCAATAAACACATCATTATTCAAACTCTTTTTCTCAACTATTCTCCTACGTTTGTTAATTACTACACAATCATACCACTCATCATCAGAATCATTGACAACATCGCGTCTAAGTTCGATAGGTACATTAAGGTCAATAATTTCCTCAAAGTTCTCATGATTAGTATTAGTTGAGTTGTTTTGAATCAATGTTTCTCCCATGAGCCTAGCTTCAAGATCGAGGTCCATACGCTCTCTTAATCCTAGCACATAGACTCCTCTAATTATGCTTTTAACAGGATCTTGGCACTTATAGACTAGTTTATTATTCCCTACTCTTAACGAGATTTTTCTTTTAAACACATCAATCTTAGCATGGGCAGTAGACAAGAAAGGTCTTCCAAGGATTAAAGGAACCTTAACATCCTCGGGCATATCTAATATAACAAAGTCTACAGGGAAAACAAACTTCTCAATCTTAACTAGCACATTATTAGCAATCCCTTCAGGTCGTTTTACCGTTTTATCAGCCAATTCAATAAGTAATTTAGTTGGTGTTAATTTACCTAGTCCTAGGGTAGTGAATGTTTTAAGAGGCATAACACTAACACTAGCTCCTAAGTCAGCTAACACATTATTGAAAGATATATTATTAATTGAACAAGGGAGAGTAAAACTTCCTGGGTCTTTTTCTTTATTAGGCAAGGCATTTAAATTGGTTGCAGAGCTCCCTTCTTTCATTGTAGCCTTGATCTCTTCTTCAATCTTTGTCTTTTCTTTGAGTAGTCTCCTTAAACTGATTGAAGAATTAAAGAAAAATTCGGGTCTTGCACCATCATTACCATTCATCGATCTTCTAGGTAAGCAAGGAGTGACTTCTTCAGTGATGCTTATGGCCTTGACATGATCTCTTGGGTTGGTTTCGGTTGAGCTAGGTAAACTTCCATATCCCCTTTCTTGAAGAACTTTGCTCATTTGACCAATTTGTTGTTCCAATGCTTTGATCGAAGCTCCTTGATTTCTTGTAGTAGTGTCCGTTGAAGCTCGGATTTCTTTGATCATAGCAGTATTCTCTTCATGTCTTTTAGCAGCATCGGCCATAATTTGCTTTAGAGTGTCATCTAAAGTCTGCCTCCTCTCTTGATAAGCGGGGTTAAAGTTGTTCTTTCGATAGAATCCCGGGGTAGCTTCCCTAAATCTTCCTGAAGGTCGGAATGGTTGTCCAAATTGGGTGTAATATGCTTCTTCAAATGTCTCACTTTCATTCTTATTTGGGCAATCTTTAGTGTAGTGAGGTCCTTCGCACTTTTCACATCCAACTTGGGCAGCATACACTCTTTCATCACGCTTCTTCATCTCTCTACTTATTTTATCTAATTGAGCTTGAATAGCAGCAATCCCGTCAAAATTAGTGCTGCTCTTAGATCTAGTAGAGGTCCCATCGTGCCATTTCTGAGAATGATCAGCAGCTTCTTGGATCGCTTTCCTAGCATTGGCTGCACTCATTTGAGGTACAGCTCCCTTAGCATCCAAAATCTGTCTAGTAGGCACGTCCAATCCTTGATAAAACAATATTATCTCCTGCATAGGGGTTAGATAGTGTTGAGGACATTTTATCAATAAATCTTTAAATCGTTCCCAAGCTTGATAAAGAGTTTCATCAGGCTCTTGCTTGAAACTGTTGATAGCCTCCATTTTTTTAGCAGTCTTAGCAGGTGGACAATATCTCTTCAGGAATTTGCTCTTCAAACCTTCCCATGTAGTGATTGAACTAGCAGGTTCATTCCTTAGCCACTTGTTAGCAGCTCCTTTTAGTGAGATTGGAAAGATTCTAAGCATGAGTTGATCGTCAGTGACTCCTTCTGAAGTAAACAAATCTGCAATCTCCAGGACCTTTTCAACATGCTCATTAGCATCCTCATGTTCCGTCCCACTGAAAGCATTCTCTCTGAGCTCTTTGAGAAACTGACCCTTCAACTCGAATTTTGACTTATCATCAAACTTTGGTCTAGCAACTCCTGAAGTGTAATCAGCACGGGTACTGTTCATGTATTCCTCCATAGTAGTGTTTTCGCCCATTGTTTCTGTTTCAACTTCCTCTTTTTCTTCAGAAAAGTAATCAAGCTCGAGTGAACTTGAAAGATCAAAGCTTCTTGTGTTGAAAAGCCTTTTAAGCGAATGAAAGACTCGTTCAGGATCTTCGAAAGGTTGAATCAAGTTCTTCGTGGAACTCCTGGTCATGCACTTCCTGAAATCAACACAAAACTATCAGTAGGGTATGCTCGAGAAAGTAATATAGCAGAAAATTAACAACGAAAACGGAATACGAAAAATTAAAGTTACTGATATCTGCAGACGATGCGCCGTATCCAAAAAGTTGGATACGCCGTATCTTATAGTCGTTAAAATTAATCAGACTTTATTCAGAAAATTAGATACGCTGCTTTAGAAATTAGAATGCGCCGTATCTGTTTTAATTATCAAAAATCGATATACTTATAAAAATTAAATGCGTCGTATTAACAAAAGTTAATGCGCCGTATCTTCGTTACGTTTCAAAATATAAGATTTTTGATTCAGAAGATGCGCCGTATCGATAAAAATCGATACGCCGTATCTGTTTAATAATTCGAAAACTGTTTTTAATTAAAATAATAGATACGCCGTATCTGCTGCAGCAGATGCGTCGTATATCGTTAACGTTTAGAAATTTTTTTTATCAAAAACAGATACGCCGTATCTTGGGGAAAAGATGCGTCGTATCGAATTAATTAAACGCGTTGTATTTTATAAAAATTGAACGCAATACGCCGTATCTGAGAAATCAGATGCGCCGTATCGTTCGATTTAGCTCAGTACAACGATAGCAGAAAACAAAAAATACGAAAAATTAAAACAAATAAAAACACACGAAAATAAACACAAACAAAAGCAAACAAATAACACACAAAAACAGAAAATATGCAAAATAGTACAATGAATGCAAATTAAACTAATACACAACAAAATTAGCGGTTAGATAAAAAAAATTAAAAACCTAATTAAAATACTAATCAAATTAACAGATAATAACAATTCACTCCCCGGCAACGGCGCCAAAAACTTGATGCGTGTTGCGTGTCGTTGCGGTTTAGCAGTATTAATGCCTAATCAAGTTTTAAATTTATATTTAGCCGACTTATCAATAACACACACACTTAACGAGCAGTGTACCCGGTCAGTATGAATATAATGGTAAGTAGAGTGTCGATCACTAAGAGTGGAACGTATTATCTAGTTATTCTAATAAGTATTTTAATAAATTAAGTTAGCTATACAATCTAATCTAACGCAAAGGGGGGTTCAGCCTGAGAGACTGGCACGATTTGGTTGCAATTAAATAATAAACTAAACCAATAGGCACGAATCAGCAAGTAGCACACACGTACACAGATAAATACTCGAGACAATAAGGGGGCTGTCCTTATGATAAGTAGTTTGTCACTTGTTTTATTGCTAGTGTTATATGAAGTGTATAGTTCGATGCAACGCACCGAGATTAAGTCCTTTCTCGTTGGTTCTAATCTTATCGGCGAGTAAACCCTTAATGATTACTTATGACTATCCCGTTTATCTTTCTCCTACTTTTCTACAGACCATAGAATGCATAGGCATCTAATAAACAGGCGAGGGCAGAGGCATGGCGACCCGATCAACGCTCAGCTAGCCACAGAGGTTATCAATGCACTAATAAAAGTCACCAATGACACTAACATATAAACTTTAATTGATGAGAAAACAGTTTTAAAGGAGTGCAACCTTTCCGTTGTCACATTACACAAGCCACCAATCTTGATGAATTAAAGTTTACTAACACAATAAAACAAAACTACTTAATGAATTAAACACATGCAGCACCTTCTTACAGCTCTTGTATCCTTGATTTGGGTGTGTCTTGTGCTGCTGCCTTGACTGAATTCGTCCTTGGTTTCTGGTCTTCGGTCTTCTGTTAAAACTTCGAAACTCTTAATTCGTCTGGTCTTTGGGGTATTTATAGTTTCTGTCTGAGGGTAAGATGCGGCGCATCTAGTAAGTAGATGCGGCGCATGTACTTAACTTCGCGTGGGGTCCAAGATTATAATATTCAGGAATATTCGTACACCGCCAGAAGATGCGGTGTATCTTCATCTTTGGATGCGGCGCATGTCCTCTTGTATCTTGGATCGTATCTGGTGAAATATTGATAGTGATGCGGCGCATGTAACGAGTGAGATGCGGCGCATCTGGAGCAGAACAAGTTGGTTATTCTTCGTTGACCAAAGTTTCATATGCGGCGCATGGGATAAATCCATGCGGCGCATTCTTCAAAGTCAGGCAGTGGTCTTCATTCTCTTCATTCCAACAACCAATTCCAATCTTGATCATTTTACTCCGTTTTTAGTCCATAATCGCTAAGTTTCACCAAATGCTTGTTTTTACCTGAGAATTACAAAAGTAAACGATTAAGTATCAATCCTCATACATAATATAGTAAAACAAGTCAAATTAATAGGATAAATGATAGTAATAAAATGTACTTATTTGAGTTCATCAAGTTGGTTTTTTATATGTTACGCTACAGTTGGACAACAAGTTTTGAAGATTTGCTCGCATCTGGTGAACCATTTCCTGAGCCAATTTCATTAGTTGTATGTTCTCCTTCTCCATGTTGTATATGCGCCACTTTAGACAATTGTTTGTTTGCTAAAATGAAGGTTGCTTTTTGCAGGATGTTGTGGGCCTTTTAGTTGACATTTGGATCGATGAATGAAACTAAATTGCAGAAGACATTAGTTTTGACAACAAGAATTTTACAAGTGAACATAATGTTGCTCCCATTCTTCCTTTGGAACAATAGTCTCATATTATACAATAGCCTGAATTCATCACGACATTGTTAATTATTGTAATGAATGTTATATCCATCGATTATTCTTATTCTTGTTATATACAACTTTAGATACCAAAAATTTGCGGTCGTATTAGTGGCTACTTTTGTTTTTGTGATCATCGTATTGGTTGCATTTGCAACTTTTTGGCAATTTTCTATTGTTAGTACACGATATATGTTAGCCTTTGTTTAAGCAAATTAACACAAAGTTAGAACTTAGAACTCAATGGGTTGTCACATGTCAGCTTGCTATTTTCAGTATATGTAACTAACTACGCATGTGTATTAGCTTCTTTGTTTATTTGTGCTTTGCTTACTTATTTTGTATCACAGGTGGTACATAATATGTTATTTTGTATCACCTATGATTTTGTATGTATCACATGTGATACCTCATATTTTGTATCTACAAAAACAAGTAGCTAACTACAGTCTAACTATCACAGGTGATACCTAATATGTTATTTTGTATCACAGGTGATACCTAATAAGTTATTTTGTATCACTGGTGATACATAATAAATTATTTTGTATCACAGGTGATACCTCATAATGTAAGTAGGTAACAACAAGTATTTAGCAAAAAAAATAAACTTAAAAGTCTACACAATAATCAACATGAAAATAGCTTATCAAATTCTTAATATTTTAATAAAAACATTACATTAACATATCAATTCATTCCGATCATAATCCGTTCCACATCTCCTCACTATCCGATCAAACACCGTCTCAATCACCGCCTCATTCCGATCCAGAAAATCAGTCAACAACACTTCATCATCATCATCATCTTCATTATCCATCTGATCGGACGGTTGTGGTGGTTTGATGACGTGGCAGAGGCGTTTTCATAAGAATAATCTCCAGCTCGATTTATCATCGTCGACACCACAGCGTTATTGACTTTTGGGACTAATGTAGCCAAGTCAATGTCAGCAAAACACAAGGGATCCATGGCACAACTATGAAAAAATGAGCACGTAGCCGCAACATAACACACGCTATGCGTATCAAGCAACGAAAAAACCTACATATCCACACACAACACAAATGAGTAAATGTAAAAAGAACAACAATAAATTACATGATTAGGAAGCAAAGACATCACTATCCTCACAGTCCTTCTTCCGTGTCCTAAACTCCTACTTTTCCACGAACTATGAACATGTCAAACATAGTCCAAACCAAAAACTTAAAACCTTATACAAGACAAACGAGTTAAATACAAAAATCCTATATCAGACAACAGAATCAGGTAAGGAAGCGTAGGCATAGCACCATATAATCATAGATGGCCCAAACTACAACTGAAAACCGCATAAAAACATCATAGCATAACAAATTCGAGATATCCTTATTCCCCTGCCCGTAATCCTGGAGAATTTAAGTTCAAAATGACACAAGCACCTAGAGCTACAATCTAAATTGAGCAAGTTCGCCTCGTCATATTATATAACCCGTTACATCCTTCTTCACTATCCTAATTCTCGAAAACACGAATAGAACTAGGGGGGGGGGGGAAACTACTCCATATTAGCATAAGCAGCTACAGCTACAACCTAAAGTTCCAAAATTAAAAGCTCAAAACACACAAATAATTTGATCACATAACTAATCGATCTCACACCGTGCATAATTTCGCAAACATCAAACTAATTAAAATCATTACATCCTTCATAATTCTACTTATTATAACTATTACGCTTCTATGATCAATAATCTAAAACTCTAAATTATATAAAATTCAAAATTAAATAAAATTCACATAAATTAATTATATATAATCTAAATGAAATAATAAGCTGTAAAGTAGACCTTAATAGTTAAATCAGGCGATAACGGCCAAACGACGCCGTTATGATCAAACGAGCATCTCCTAGCAGATCGATTACCAGCTTCAAGCAAACACGCGCCTAGTTAAAGGATCTGTGCCGTTGTTTTGAGCTGAGTTTGTTAATTCTGTTACGGTGTCCCATATGTTTGGGGTTAGTGATGACGTCATTGCTGCACACAGTTAAGTGTGTGTGTGTGTGTGAAAATGGGCGGTGATTAGTGGTCACTGTAACAGTAGCGTGAGGGAGGGTTTAATAATTTTGATGAATTAAATAGGGAAATAAGGGTTTCAATTTGGTAATGGAGGTTAGGTAAGGTTGGGTGATAGGCAGTGAAATGCCTGAGAAAAAACACACATTTTGTGTGTGTAAAAAAGAGAGGCGGTTTTAAGATATGGTTTATATATTGACGAAAATGCCCTTGTAGTGTAAATATTGTGTAAATATTGTGTTTAATCTCAGCCATTGGATCAATGAAGATGGAGGGTGAGGATTGGTCCCTTGGTATGTGAGAAATGTTGATCTTATATCAATAATATATTTTCTCTCTCCTACTTTTTTCCCAAACCTTTCCCAAATCCAATTCCAATCTCACTTGCGAACCAAACGCACCCTTAGTGTGTATTGCAATTGACCCTTTAATCTTTATCTTTTATAGTATTTGACATTATTGGTACAAATGTTAAAAAAAAAATGTAAATTGACTCCCCTAAAACAAATATATTACAGTTTGACCTTTTTAATAAAACTTGTCAAGTCACTCTCTAGTCTCTAGTAGAGACACCCCGCTCCCTGTAATTTTGGTACCAAACGTTAGCTAATAGCTAGTACAGGGTAAGAATAGTAAAATCCACAAAAGAATAAGGGCACAGTTGCAAAAATCCCGCCAATAAAACCACGGCTGGACCACCCTTCACTCCTTTTAACCAAAAAAAAAAAAAAAAAAAAAAATCCCCCAAATTTAAACACCAAAATCAGTAATCCAAAATTCAACGCTACACTCTCAAGTCACAACTCAATCAGGTCAGTTCACCGATTTATGACGTCACTTTAATTTCCAATTTTAATCCTCATTACTTATTACCCCATATATTTCACTATTTATCATTTAATTACTGTTTGTGTTTAACATTTTATATAATCTCATATTTTATAAGCTTCTATAGAAGAAGTAAGTTAGAGATTAATTTTTTTAATTCACGTTTTTTATTTATATGTATATTTATATATGCTTAGTTTGAAAGCTGAAACCCTAGAATTTAGTATGCACACATTTTATAAAGTGTTTATGGCTGATTTATAGCTTTTTTAATTGTATTTTGAAGGTTTGGATGTTGTAGTAGCCTTCGAGTGACTTTTAGGTGCCACGTGTCCTGTAATTAGTCTTGAGGAGCAGAGTTGCTCAGACGTGTGTGAATTAAGTGCACGTAGGTCGTTGGTCATCTACTTATATGTGTTTAGGGAGTTAATGGACACTATGGCGAAGCTAGCGATTATTAAATTAAAAAAAAAAAAAAAAAAACCCAATTTAAAACACGGCTGGACTCCCTTCACCATAGTGTTTACTGTTTAGACATATTATGTTTCGTTTTGGATTCTTTTATGTCACCATAAGATTTATGAAAGAATTAACCGACACTAAGGTGAAGCTGGTGATATGTGAGGATTCCGTTAGTGTGTTGGATGCTAACTTTATGAAAGTAATTAATAGTTTTGTTTAGTAAGTATTTGACCTGGCTGGAGTTCCTTAACAACTTGTTTATGCCATTTAATTTTTTCACATTTTTAGGTTTTTACCAATACTATTACTAAGCAAGTCGTGGACGAAACCGAATGTTAACCTCATCCCTTTTAAAGAAAACTTGGTGTAACATCGACAGGTCATCCATCTATTGTACATCTTAAGTTAATCTTAGTTTTCTGAATTTGGAAACATAACAAACGTTTGTATGGTAATGATGATATCCAAAGGGATACTTTCATTTATTTTGTGTTGTTGAATATTTATATTATCAAGGCTAGATAACGTATCTAATATTGCTAAACCAATGCTTACTTTTAGACGAAAGACTGTCTGTTTCTACTTTTTGACATGTTTCTTTAGACATATATGCGTGTCTACATGTAAATAAATCTCATGTGTATAGCTGGTATATTAATTGGTAAAAACGTAAAGTTATTCAGTGAAGTACTCGCTAAGTGTCATTATCAACAAAGTGGGAGCCATTCTCTTAGTATCCTATCATACTTGATTCTCCCGCAAGATTTTTGCTATTATACTCAGTGATAGGAAACCAAAGTGTTACCAACTACATTTCCTTAGACCACAGAGAATCCAAGAAATAATTGTGGCCTCATCCTAGACTCGTAAAATTCCAAGAATTCCCAGTAGAAAGGCTTCATTAGAACATTCTTAGCCATCTATCCAATAACACCTTTAGGTCCTTATCTCCTCAACCACAGCAGACTACTTCAGCATGATAATTTCCAGTAGTCGAACCAAATGGTATCAAGATTTCAACTGATAACCATCTATACTTAAACATACAGTTTATCCATCCACAAATAAGAAGCTTTTTAGGCAGACGGATTACATTTCCTTTAACCATAAGTCAAAAATAACCCACCAAGTAAGTAGTCCCATCTTTCATGACTCACTAGGCTTGGCAGTTATTTGACAGTATAGAAAGGCTTCATCCATCTGCACAAAGCCATCTACCTTCTCAACCATTCAATCATTACTTCCATTACACATTCCATATTGCAGCCACATCTTTAAGAGCTTGAGACTGTTTTCCCTTCAGACTTGTCAGCTTTAATCTAACATTTTCCACAATTTCAGACTATACACTATCACAGCTTCTATCTTTATTTTGGAAGTCTTTTATTTCTTTCAACCCATATATGGTAAACAGTAGCAGCTAGGACCAATTGAGCTAGTCTGTCTTGAGTTGTTAATCTCCCATGAATGGCTAACCACACAACAAATGAGTATTTTGACATGTCATGTTTGTATGATACTGTGAATATTTTCTTAGCTTGTAACTAGGGTAGTGCATTTTCTGTTGGTATGCCGTTTCTAATATATTTTTAGTTTGTATTCTTAATGAAGGAATGATTGTGTTGGAGGGTTGTCACACTGACCGCAAAGTGGTCTCAAACACTATGCAAGTCAGTCGGTTTGGCAATGGGCAGGCGGAGACCAACATTCATGGTCAAAGTGACCCAACTCTCATACAGGGATTTAATGGAAGGCAGGGAAATTTGGGATCTGGTGGAATTGTTGCGAGTATTTGCCATGACAGTTCTGGGGATGTTTCCGGAACATCCGCTAACGGAATAGCAGGAAAAGTAAGTGACTCTTGCAGCTTGTAATTTTAGATATATTGCTCTAATGCTCTTTGTAATAAGGTGCAAGTCATAATCTTTTGCTTAAAATTTCCGAAGGTAGTCATTATCGTAACGGTTCACGCGAACTCTCTTCCAAATGATGTTCTATTCATTTAATAATGATGTAAAATATTGGTTTTGGTACATTTAAGTTCATTCTCAATTGGTAAATGTTAAATGCTCCGGGTATCCCCAAAGGGAAGAGTTCACTTCATCTCTTAATGCTAGTGTTAGTTTAACTTCCAAACATGTGGTATCTGGCCAAATTTAGTGAAAATTTGTTGTTCGATAAGTACATTGAATTAGTAAAAGTACCATATCAGTAAAATATTGTGGCACGGAGTTGATAGTTGAATAATAGTTGATTTTAGATTTGAGTTTGGGAAGTAATTTATTTGGTTCATATAGTCAAATCTGGTAAGGCTGTCTACTTTAGGTAGGGGTAAGGCTGTCTACGTCTCAACTTCCCCCATACACCGTGGAAGACGGTATTGGGAGTTACTTTACTTTACTTTACTTTTTAAAGAGCAAGGTTGGATCAAGTGGTTAACACCCTTGCCTCTGAAGACAGAGGTCAAGGGTTCGATCCTCACCCCTTGCAAGGCCGGAGGTCCTTTTCTACCTTTGGTAGAACCGGAAGCAGCCTCTCTACCTTAGGTAGGGGTAAGACTGTCTACGTCTCAACCTCCCCCATACACCGTGGAAGACGGTATTGGGACACATAACCCGTGGAAGACGGTATTGGGAGTTACTTTTAGTTAAATCTGGTAATTTTTACTGGACATAGTATCTGTTTTGGATGTTGTAATAAGTGGGACATCGGAACTTGGATAATTTGAGCTATGATTTGTGTCATATATGATGTTCATTGCTCCTTTTTTTTGGATAATATGTATTTCATGATAAGCTTTAACTGCAGAGTTATTCGGGGCAGCATGAGGACTTGACCCTTCAGGATATTTACAACAAAGAAGGCGATTTTGATAGTGAAGATGACAGTGATTGGGATCCTTTAGAGAAACAGCTAGAGAATCCTATAACGATTGTCAAATGGTTTTGCATCAATTGTACAATGGTGAACTTTGGTGATATTATCTATTGCCATGTATGGTCTTGTTTCATGATACCAGCTTTAATATTTTTTTATCTGATCCAAGATGGATTTTTTTCCCTTTCTCTAGCTCTTTTATTTCGAACATGTTTTCATTTTTCATAATTTTAGTTCTGATAGTAATGCTTGTCAACATTTTTCAAAACATTCTATATACAGATATGTGGAGAGCATAAAGAATCTGGAATCCTTAGGCATGGGTTTCTCGCATCGCCTTTACAGCAGGCAGATTCTATTCAGAATATACCATTAAAACGAAATGGGGAATCGAAAGGTAAAAATCGTTATCTGTTTTTAATTGTGTTTCTTCTTCCTTTTTTTTTTTTTTTTTTTAATTTTATTTTATTTTATTTTATCTCCATGTTAATTTTGCATGAAATAATTATGTATAGCTAATTTAAAAGTCATTGCTTTGCTTTTCTTTTCTTTGATTAGTCTTGAAAGGCATCATCGTAGTTTTGTTGTGCTCTGTATGATGGCCAATAGGGCTGAGCAAACGGACCGTTCCGACCGGACTGACCGAGACCGACCGGACCGAAGGACTAGCGGTCCGGTCTCGGTCTCGAGTTTTTCCTTATTTCGGTCTCGGTCCGGTCTAAAAACCGACTATTTTGCCTTCTTGGACCGGACCGGACCGGACCGAACACATTCGGTCTCGGTCTCGGTTTTTGGGCAATTTCGGTCTCGGTCTTGGTCGGTCCGGTCCGGTCCGGTCTTCGACAGATGATCAGCCCTAATGGCCAATCTTATTAATTGAATGGCCTCCATTGCGGGCAAATTGCTTTTTGGGAATGACCTCACTTCATAGTTCATATAGAATGAATCCTTAATTAGGTTTAGGGCATAAGAACATTGATAAAGAAATCAAGTATACTAATAAGAAATAAGGATGTAATCGACTAGAGCACCCTACATCTTCACTTTGTAATAAAAACTGCAATTTATTATTTTTGTAATTCATATCCAGTTCACACGCCCTATAAGAGTTTAGTACAATTCTAATATATTTCGTTAGACCCTAATCTTGTGATTTCGTCACTTCCATTATAAGTTAAACAGTAAGGTCTAGCTCTCAAAATTGTAAGATAACTACATCTTAGATACATGAAGCTAGCCGAGAAGCTGTCTCTAAATATTAATAAGCATTGAGACAAAGCTTTAGAGCGGAAATATCCTCTAAAGTCATAGTTAAAACTATTTCGACTTTGTTGATTTTGGAGCTTTTAGAAGAACTGGAAGCCAGGAAGTGGTTGCAAGCCAAGGGTGACTTTTTCTGTGCTTAGGGTTTTTCAAAGTGTGGACATTCTGGAGACACAACTACCTGGCTGCTCGACATTGTTATTAGTTTAAAATTTTTGTTTTCTAAAACTTCTCAGCATCAAATTCAGTCTGTCATATCCCGATATCATGCAAAAAGATAAAAACTGGAAAGATATTATAGTAAACAGTAAACTCGCCATTCATTCATGAACTGTCTTGCAAGAAACTATAATGATTTAACAAGATATGACTGAAATAGATGATGACGAAAAAAATAATTGGAAGAGCTGTTAAATGTTGATATATTCTTCATCTTATGTTCACATTTTCATGATCTTCTTCTTCTTTTTTTTTTTTTTTTTTTTTTTTTTTGATGCAGCTTCAGGTTCACAAACTTCGGCCCCACATAAGTTGACGGCAGTGGGTTTTGATGATAGGATGTTGCTTCACTACGAAGTAAGATCTCTTTCCCATATCGCAATTTTTTTATAAATGCTTGCGAACCAAAAATCATTACCTTTTTTTAGTTACTTTTCATTGTCTTATGCTTATATAGCTAAAGTTTGATGCCATCATTCTTTGGAATCTGTTGTATGGTAATCCAAAAAGTTAGGATATGTTTGGACTACAGTAGTTTAGCTGAGTGATATATAAGGTTGAATCGTGGTGGTACTAAATTAGGCGATACTCCCTCTAAAAAATCTTATGTGGTATCTATTTCTATTATATACAAATAAGTGAAAGTAGACTATGGTGATGTGTTGTTAAGATTTCTGTAAAATCATTTGACAATATGACTCAAGAAAAATATATAAATACTTGGTCGTTACATTGTAGGCTGAAAAGAAGTCTGTTCCTCATCCAGAAAGACCAGATCGTCTGCGAGCAATTGCTGCCAGCTTGGCAACGGCAGGTTTGTGACTTGGCTGCTGTTGATTTAATGTTATTTATTACATATTATTTCTTTTTCTTTTCTTTATAACCTGAGCTGGTCTTTTCAATTCTTGACTCTTTCTCATCTGTAACTTGTAAGGTATATTTCCTGGAAGATGCCATGCGATTCCAGCAAGAGAAATTACGCGAGAAGAACTTAAGACAGTAAGCATTTTCCTCATTAGATTAAATCCTTTACGGCTGTATTGCACGAAAAGGCGATGGTAGCTATTGTGATATGCTATTAATGAATCTTCTATATATTGTGGTTTGACTTAAAGCTATTGACGTCAACTTATCATGATCTTTGTATTCAGGTCCATTCTGATGAAAATATTACGTCGGTTGAACTTACAAGCCAATGTTTTTCTAGGTATGTTCAATACTGTTAATAAATAATATCCTCTGTATTCAATATGCTGGTTTTAAATTGGTAAAAATTGGTTGTTTGGCAGCTATTTTACTTCAGATACTTACGCCAACAATGATTCAGCACTTGCTGCACGACTTGCAGCAGGATTATGTGCTGATCTTGCCTCAGCAATATATTCTGGGCGTGCTAAAAATGGTTTTGCTCTGGTAAAATAAATCTAAATACTATGGTCACTGGTAAAAAAAACTCATCTTTACCCATTTTAATTAATCTATGTGTCTCTGATGGGTCAGGTGCGTCCTCCTGGTCATCATGCTGGCGTAAAACATGCAATGGGGTTCTGTCTGCACAACAATGCAGCAGTTGCTGCTTTAGCAGCTCAGGCTGCAGGAGCAAAGAAAGTGTTAATTGTTGATTGGGTACTGTTTGTAGTTTCTTCAGCTTCTCATATAACTGCTTTTAAAGACATGTCCATGAGGAAAATGATATAAAACTAAAACCGATAATCTACCCATCTATTTGCAGGACGTACACCACGGCAATGGTACTCAAGAAATATTTGAGCAGAACAAAACGGTGATCCCTGCAACCACTGATGTCACTTTCTTCAAATTGTTGACAATAACATGAAAATTTGTTGTTTTAAAACTAAAAATATGGAGTTGTATATACAAGTACGCAGCCATGATTACTCTCCATTAGCTATAAAAATAGAGCATCTTGCTAGGGTTTGCCTTTCTGAAGGCAAATCCTCAATATCTTCTACGTGACACTTTCGTATTCTGCTCAGTATACATTTGTTTTTGTGACTATTAATGTTTGGGTTCAGTTGTCACAGTTCACGACACTTGTTTGTGTCTCCGCTGCTTGCTTGGCAGATTGCTGTAAATTGATATTGATGATACTGATTTAATACAGGTCTTGTATATATCCTTACATAGGCATGAAGGGGGACAATTCTATCCTGGTACTGGTGCTGCCCATGAGGTAACCAAAATCATTTCACTTAAAAGTATTAGACTACAATCATGTGGATGCATCTGAATTTATTCTGCATGAGCTGCTTATGCTGAAGCTGTGTCTAAGTGGGTTTTATATATCAATTAACTGTAGATATAAATTTTTGCCAGGTTGGCTCCGTGGGTGGAGAAGGTTACTGTGTAAATGTTCCATGGAGTCGAGGAGGAGTTGGAGATAATGATTATATTTTTGCATTCGAGCATGTTGTGCTTCCAATAGGTTATTTCGTACCTAATTTCTTTTTCTTTTTTAGTATTTTCCCTTTATTAACTTAATCTCACTTGATTGCAGCTCGTAAATTTGCCCCTGATATCACAATAATTTCAGCTGGGTTTGATGCTGCAAGGGGTGATCCCCTTGGATGCTGTGATGTAACATTCTCATCCACCTTTCAGTGTACAGTTAGAGGTGGCAAAACGGGCGGGCCGGGCGGGCACGGGCTAAAATGGGCACGGGCTATAACGGGCACGGGCTAAACGGGCACGGGCCAAACGGGCACATGTTATACAAATCGCTTTATAGAAGGCACAAAATGACGAAATAAATTCCTTAAACGTAATACCTCATTTATATTTAAATAATTAAATATATTATATATATAAGTTTTTCTTCAAAAACGATTAGAATGTTCTACAATTGAGAGAAAATATGTGCCCGTTAGTGCCCATTTAACTTTTCAATGGGCTAAATATGCCCATTTCAAAAAAAGGAGGGGGCTAAATGTGCCCAAATCTTTTACAAAGTAGCCAAAATTAGCCCATTTCTTTTATTTTGGGCACAAATTGCCACCTTTAAGTGTACTTCTATGCAATTTTTTTTTTTTTTTTAATATAATTAACTAGTTTTAATCTTGTAGGTGACACCTGCTGGTTATGCACAGATGACAAAAATGCTGACTTCTTTATCTAGTGGAAAGTTGCTTGTTATCCTTGAGGGCGGGTTTGTATTTTTTTCATCTTTTTACTAGTTTTTATTGATCAAGATTCATCTATGTGATATGTATTTATACTTTTTGTAGCTACAATCTTCGCTCAATTTCAGCATCAGCTACAGCAGTAATCAAGGTAACTCGTAGTAACCAAGCTTAATCTTATTAGCAAGTGGCAACTACTACACTAATTAATAGTTTCTTGGATTTTAATTTGCTGCTACTTTTTTATAACTTGCCTCACATAATTTCGAAGTGGTGAATCTCTCTTTATCTTTTGATTCATGTATAAGAAGAATTACTAGCCGTCATCCTTTCTATACTCATAGTTCTATTTATTGTGTGTGTTGAAGGTCTTGCTTGGTGAAAGCCCTGAAAGCATGTTGGAGAATGTTGTACCGTCTAGATCTGGGCTACGGACTGTTCTCGATGTCTTGAAGATCCAGAACAGTTTTTGGCCAAATCTAGAATCCATATTATCAGATCTGTTGGCACAATGGGGGTCATATGCTCTCCAAGAAATAAGTGAGTTCGTTGTCATCTTCTGCCCCATACCTGTACCAGCTGTGTTTTTTTTCTGTGGTTTGGCCATCAGATATAAATCTTTATTTAACACCAACTTCAACAAACTTTAAAGGTTTTTTCTGTGGTTTGGCCATCAAATATAGATCTTATTCACGTATATGATATTCTTTCATTTATATTCTTGAAAATGATTTTTGGTATCTTTGGTGTTATGTGGAGCGGACCACTTAAAAGCTGTCTTTTCAAGTCTCCATATTTAACATTGACGTTAGAAATTGGAAATATAAGATATTTTAGTAGTGCCCGTGAAATCTGGGTTCACATTTATATGCTATTGAACCTCCCTTTATCCATATTTTCGTTTGAAACATTATTCTACATGTTCATTTCTTCGTCGCATTTATTAGTGTGAATAGATATGAGTGTGGCTTTTAAAGTTAGCAAAATGGGCAGGTCATGTGAATTGGGTTGACCTGAAACACTTTTGTTCATTTTAATAACTTTTTTGTATGATTACAAAAAAATGTTACATTACAATGATTTCTTATTTTTTTTTTAAAGTGATTTAGTAAGTTGTATGCATTGGAAGTACATTTTGGCGGCTTAGGATTAGTTTCTTTTTGCTACTTTTTGATTATACCCATTTGATGAGTTAAAGATAAATTATAACCCAAATCGACCTGTTAATGAGTAAATGGGTCAAAATATCTGCATTTAATGGAGTTCTTTATCTTGACATGTATATAAATGTACATGAGTATGAGATACCTAAACTAGTAATTTAAAGTTTGTGCTGCTCTAAAACTATCTTCAAGGGTTTATGGAAGCCTATATTTATTAAAAATCTAAAATTTGATTTTCTAATCTTCATCTTGCAGAAAAGAAGAAAGAACATCGATTTGTGGTACCACCTTGGTGGAAAGTGGGGCGAAAAAAGTTTCTACATCACATCCTCTCTGAGCAGCTCCGCGTAAAATCGAGAAGGCGCATGAAGGCATCATTATTGCTCAAAAGATTTTCCTAGTAACCCTCAAATTGGCGTATCTCTTTGTTTCTACCAATAGTATAATTTATTTTTTATTGAGGGGATTATGACTAATATTTAGTTTTGTTAAGAAATTATCATACTTTTTTTATTTTGTTTCTTATCTTTTTGACATCAACAGACAATGATGTTTGACATCTTAACTTTGGCAATCAACAATCTCTGTGTCACGTTTTGGACCTCAGAAAGTTGGAAGAAAAATCACCATTAAATTGCTTTGTATATCTTGCCTGTCCCCTCTTCAATCAAGTGGTATGTTGAAGACATGCCTGACTAGGCCTTTTCACATATCTAAAGCAAGGTACAACTTTTATTGCATAATGTACAAGTCATTATAGCATTATTATTTTTGGTACAAGTCATTTCATGGAGACAAACTGTGAGCCTGAAAAAATGTACAAAACAGTTGGTGAAAAATTCTTTAACCAACAGAAATTGATCATTAGAAAGATGCTGTGGTCCTACTTTTTGTCCTTGCAACGAGCCTTTCACAATCCAATTTTTTGTGTGAAAGAAAAGCTCATTTACGGGACTGCATTTTTAGGGGACTGCATTGTCAAATGCTAGCACTATGACTAGGAGAATTATTGCATAAAGGGAAAAACTTAGGAAATATTTGGTGTTTTATTGATGCATTGTTGGTGGTGGGGCCATTGGGTACGCCACTGGCATAACATACGGTGGATGATGACTATGAGGCATCATCACCGGAGTTCCAACTGCTGACGGCATATGGCCTGGAACTGCAGCAACCGGGTGGCCCATTGGTGCACCATACATACCCATTCCTGGAGGCATATTCGGTTGATGGGGCCTATGTTTCATGGGTGCACCAACCGTTGTACCATTAGGTGGGTTTGTACTGCCTGACTGACCCGTGATTGGCATTTGGTGTGAAGAGACATCGCCATTGTTAACACTAGTAATATCATGAATACTGGTTCGCCGTCTATCCCTGTTCATCGAGTTCAATCGTATGAAGTATTTCTGGGCATGACTAGCAACCTGTGTAGGTGTTCTTGAAATCACATAGTTTCTTGAAATGCTTCTCCAATCTCCTTTACCAAACTTGTCCAACCCCAACAAAAACAACCTGCATTTATACAGCATATGCGTTAGAAGTGGTACCAAGCTTAGAAACCTCAAACTATAACATCATATTGCCATTTATTTGCTGTTTGCTCTAGAAATAGGCCAGATCTAAATGGAAGTTTTGCATATAGTTCCAAACTTTGTACAGTGTGCTACAGGAGTGGTACAAGGCTCTTGCAACAATAATTGGTATCCTGACAATTACGTTTCCCAATGGTCAATCAAAACACGACATGTACTGTCTGTACATAAATTGTGTAATGATTTCATTATCAGAAACATGGTACTTCTTTAGAACAATTATTGATGCTCTTCTAAAAAGACTGAAAATAGCAACATTCCCTTGACTATGTTATGCTGTTAGTAATATTTAATAGCATAAGCTACTTGTGATTCTAGGATCTATAGATGCAAGTTTTGGAGGTAGTTTATTATAAGAAATCGATTTTTGGTTAGTTACATACCTATGCTCTTCTTCTGTCCATGGAATCCCTTTCCGACGTTCTTGCTCTGCCCTTGAATTTGCTTTTCCGCTACCTTGACTAGCGGAATCATGACCAAAGCCCGAAAACCCATTAGCGTAATTACAAGAAGAACGTCGATTTGAATTCGATCCATGATGGTTATCTTTGGTAGAAGAGGAAGATGACTCTTCTCCAAGATACTTGGGTAATGGAATGATACCACCTTCAATGTCATCGACATCTTCAACAAGTAATTGATAGTGTTGTTTCAACTCTGGAATGGTTTTGGTAGGTACAAGTGAAGCAATTTTATCCCATTGCTCTTTGGTATCCTCAGTCCAATGGTTAGCAATGGCATTCTCAAAGGCCTTATCCTCTTCTTTGCTCCATACTTTTGATGATGACATGCTTCTTGTACTTGTTGCTTTAATGCTTGTATCCAGAGAGATGTTGGATTATGGTTTGGAAAGAAGAGAGAAAAGGTTGTGTAGAATAAGGTGAAGAAAAGTGAAGGGCAGTGAAGGATAAGAATTGGGCATCAAATTGTATTAATGGAATAGGACCACTTTGAGGTTGAGGGGATGGGCATTTTTGTCATTTTCTTAGCAAATAATACTTCAACAATGGCTAGGACTATTTTCCATACCCAAATTTTTTATATTTAAGTAGTCTACAATATATAAAAGTGTAGATTGGCAGGGACACCTCAACCCTGTGTACCTACTAGGTACCCACCACCCCTACCCGGCAAAGGTGTGATGCCTGTGAAATGTCTAACTAGTCTACAATATATGGTGCTGAACAAAAATATAAATACTTTAGTTCACAAGTCAGGTTATGTTTTGAATGAAAAAAATGGGCAAATTGCATAAAAAGTTACCCATCTTAGGTTCAATTTCAATTAAAGGTACAATTTTTTATTTATTTATTTATTTTTTTTCAATTCAAGGTACCCGAATTTTTTTTTGGCCAATTTAGTTTTTTTTTTTTTTTTTTTTTTTCTAACTTCCGTTAACAATTTCATTAGTAAATTACATATTTGGTCCTTGAGATTGTATAGGCATTTCATGTTTGGTCCATTTTCGTCCGTTTTTATACGTTTGCATATGCTTTTGTCCATTTTTACACGTTTTTGTCCGTTTTTGCACGTTTTTGTCCGTTTTGCACGTTTCCATCCGTTTTGCACGTTTCCATCCGTTTTTACACGTTTCCGTCTGTTTTTGCACGTTTCCGTCTGTTTTTACACGTTTTCATCCGTTTTTACATGTTTCTGTTAGTTTTTACACGTTTCCGTCTGTTTTTGCAAGTTTCTGTCTGTTTTTACATGTTTCCGTCCGTTTTTGCACGTTTTCGTCTGTTTTTCCACGTTTCCATCCGTTTTTACACGTTTTCGTCTGGTTTTACACTTTTTTGCACACACGGAAACGTGTAAAAACGGATGAAAACATGTAAAAACGGACAGAAACCTGTAAAAACAGAGGGAAACATGCAAAAACAGACGGAAACGTGTAAAAACGGACGAAAACGTGTAAAAATGAAGGGACGAAAACGTGTAAAAACGGACGAAAACGTGCAAAAGCGGATGGAAACGTGCAAAAAGCGGACTGAAACGTGCAAAAAACGGACTGAAACGTGCAAAAACGGACGGAAACGTGCAAAAACGGACAAAACGTGCAAAAACGGATGAAAACGTATGCAAACGTATGAAAACGGCCGAAAATGGACCAAACATGAAATGCCTATACAAACTCAAGGACCAAACATGTAATTTACTAACGAAATTGTTAACGGAAGTTAGAAAAAAACCTAAATCGGCCAAAAAAAAGTCGGGTACCTTAAATTGAGAAAAAAAAATAGTACATTTAATTGAAATTGTACCTAAGATAGGTACTTTTTTATGCAATTTGCCCATTAAAAAACTAACAATTTGCTTTTGATTCCTATTATTTTACAAGAAATAACAATTTGCTTCTAGCAAATTGGCCAAAGTGATAAGAAAGTTAAAATAGTAATAAGTAGTTATTTTGAGTAGGTTTTTATGCCTAGTATAAGGCTGCTCGCAATGGGCAACGTGAGGGTGTTTTTTGATTGTGGTCACGCATGACCCTCATTTGGGGTGAGTTGGGTGGCGAGTGAGATCAAGCAAAAATGGAGACGAATAGTGAGGCTCTCACCGAATAGGTATGTGTGCAATTGTGGGTCTTTTTGAATAATTTTATTATTAATTTTTTGTTTGTGAGTAAAGTCCAAAATACATCCCTGTGCTTTCCCCAAAAACCGATTTACATCCCTAAACTTTTTTTTGGAACAAAATCATCCCTCCGTTAGTAAAGTTGGCACAAATACATCCCTCTGGACTAACGATGCAAAATTTTGCCCGTTAAGTGCCTCACGTGTTAGTCACGTGAGGGGTATTTAGGTCTTTTTGTATAAGTCCCATGTATAACCCGCCCCTTTTTAGTGGATTCATTCTTCCCCAAATCAAATAAAAACCCTAATCCCAAATTCATAAACCTAATTCCAACATTCTTCCCAAATTCATAAACCTAATTCCAACATTCTTCCCCAATTCAAAAAAAACCCTAACCAAAATCAGGTAACCCTAAGCATGTCCCACACTATGATTTGTAGATGTGGGCTACCAACTGTTATTCGAACTACATGGAGACCAGCCAACCCTGGAAGACGATTTTATTGTTGTCCAAAACCTGTAAGTCGTGAACACTTTGTTGAATTTGAAAGTGGATGTGTAAGTTTAACTGTTTTTTAATTATTTATAATTGCTTGTTGTAAGGAACCTAATGATGGGTTTCAAGACTGGGTTGATCCTCCAATGTGTGCTAGATCCGTCATGATTATTCCTGGATTATTAAACAACATGAATCAGCTTCAAGAAGCAGTTAGGGAAACTGCTGCAATAGCAAGGGAAAATGCTTCAAAAGCTAGAAGATTCAAGATCATGTTAGGATTAAGTTGGTTGTTCTTTGTTATGTATTTGATGATGAAATGAAGTGAAATGTACTAATGTAATGTTTGTTGTTATCAATAAAATATGTATGGTTTTTTTGTGAATTCACTGTGTTAAGGTTGAAATGGGTTAAATTGGTACAAGTGCAAACAATGTGGTTGACTTTCAATGGGTTGAATTAGATTGACTGATCAATAGGGTGTTAGAAGGTGTGAAATGTTAGCTGCAAAAAAAGAAAAAGAAAAACAGAGATATCTGTTTGATAGCATGATAGCTGCAAACAGATGTTTGATAGCATGATAGCTGCAAACATAGTCATAGAGTGCATGAAACAAACCAACAACATTGATTAACAAGAAAGACATAAACATTGATCATAAATATTGTAACCTTCATACAGTCTAATGAAAACCAAAAGACATAAACATTGATCCAAACAGTGAGGCATACAGAGTTTCAAAAGACAAACACTGATCTTAACCTTCATACAGTCTAATCAAAACCAAAAGACTTAAACATTGATCTCAAAAGACATTAACTAACACCTAATTCAGATTTTGGCTTTTCCCTTTGATACTTTTTTAGCTTTTGCAGAAATTTGAGATCCACCAACACCTGAACATTGTGTTCCACCAACATTTGAACTCTGTGATCCAGCAAAAGAAGTAGCTTGTGATCCAGCAACCTTCATCTTACATGTTCTTTTGTTGTGTCCTGTCATGTGGCATTTAAGGCATGTCACTGTTTTCCCAATCCTAGACAACTTACCATTTTTAGACATCCTTTGGGTTGATATCTCATCTGCAGTCTTTCTCCTCTTTTTTGGTGGCCTTCCAATCTGTTTGTGAACCTTTGGGGGAATGATAATGTATGGGCTAGGATGTTTCTTCCACAATGGTCTTCCAGTGCAAGGTTTGATGGTGTGAGTGTACTGCTTCTTCCAAGTTGTGAGCCAATAGCATCTATGCACCCATGTCTCTGGCAACCCAATTTCAGAACTGTTTGCAGCCATGTTATTGATGACTGCAACTACATGTTTACAAGGCATTCCAGTGAGCTCCCATTTTCTACAGCTGCAGGTCTTATCTTGGACATCAACCACACACTGGTCTTGCCATGGGCCACTAACTTGGTACTTTGTATCACCACCAAAAAGAACCTAGCATTATACCATAACAGTTGACTTAATAAGCAATACATTACAAATTTAGTAACCATTATAAAGATAACACTTTACCGTGTAGAAAGTGGCATCATGCTTTATTGCATCAAACAATTTTGTTGCAGCTGGTGTTAAAGGTCCTTGACTCTTTGCTATGACTTTTTGAACATTAACTATCCTTTTCATCAAGTATTCCCTAACGAATTCTAGTGCTGTCAAAATTGGAGCATCTCTCCCATCCAACAACTGTCTATTAAAGACTTCACACAGATTGTTTAATAAAACATCACAGTGTGCTCTACCTACATTAAGCAATACAATGGGTGCTAGTAATAAGCATTTTGCAGGATAAGTATGTCATATAATAAGAAATATTGAAAGTAACTTAGCAATAGAATATAACTTTACCACTGAAATGGGATCTTGACCAGTGTTGTGCAGGTATCTTCCTCAAATAGTCATAGGCTTCTTCATCCAACTTTTTTAACTTGTCCATTGATCTATCAAAATACTGAACAGTTGTAGCTGATGCACATTCCCAAACCAAGTTCTTGTATTCTTCACCTTTCCATTTTGACTTCATATTCTCATAAATATGTCTTACACAAAACCTATGCTCAGCACATGGGAATACTTTTGCAATTGCAGGTATAATGCCCTATAATAACATATATTAGAATTAGTAATTATTACACACATTGAATAAGATAGTTAGGAATTAAGGAAGGTTACCTTTTGTCTATCAGATATAAAAGTGAAATTAGACATGGGTGTCAAATCCAGGTCATCACCCAAACATGTCAAAAACCAAGACCAAGCACTCATGTTTTCTGCTTCCACAATGGCATAGGCAAGTGGATATGTCCCATGGTTTGCATCTACCCCAACAGCAGTGAGTAATTGACCTGGGTACTTTCCTTTCATGAAACAACCATCTAGCCCAAGCAAATCTTTTAACCCTGCTTTAAACCCTCTTTTCAAAGCTCCAATACACACATATATCCTTTTGAACTGTCTTGTTGTATCACTGGGATTAAAGACTCTTTCTACATCTATCTTGACAGTTGTGTCTTCATTGCTCCTTTGTAGCTCTAAGACATAATCTCTTAGGCCACTATACTGTTCTGTAAAATCACCTTTAATCTTCATCACTGCCTGAGCCTTTGCTCTTTTGATCTTGCTTGTAGAGATATTAACTTGATATTTCTGTTGCAGTTGTTCCTTTAAGGCTTTAATTGGGATTTCAGGGTTTGGTTTGATGACATCTTCAATATCCTTGGTAAGAAAGCTGTTTGTGCACTTTCTCACATCTCTTGTTTGCAGACAATCATGTGAATCATTTAGGGTTTCTACAGTCCATGTGCCTTGTTTGTTTGAAATGTGTAAAGTCCATGGACATGTAATATCTTCATAAATATAAGAGCCCTTTTTCCCACCTACCTTTATCCTCAATCCACCCACTTTATTTATTCCTTGTCCAACATCATTTGGCCCACTTGTATTTGACCCACTAGCTTTTGTTGGCCCAGTAGAGTCTGTAAACACAGGACACTTTCCCCTGCATACTACTCTTACCCTTTTTTTGTCATTCTTCCAAGTATACAACTGTCTTCTACTAGCCACAGCAACTTCATTAACCAATGCTGAAATTTCTTTTTTATTCCCAAAGTGTCTCCCCAAAAAAACTGAGTCTTTACTTTGGCCTACACTCCCACTATGATGAGCATTTTTCTTTCTTAAATTTGACATTGCTCTCTTTCTTCTATGAGTGCTATTTTCATTAACACTTTCAGTCTCACTTTCACTGTCAATGTACATAGGCATATCAAAGTCATCTAGATCATATGCTTCTTCAACTTCTAAGTCAACAGTTTCACTGGCATTGTCATTTCTAACTCCCACCCATTCTGCATCTGTATCAACATTTTTATAGAATTCTTCCATATCTACATCCACTTCATTTATCTCATGTTCCTCATCTGTTTGTATATAATCACTATCTTGGCTATCATCACTCTCAGAACTAGTCTCATTCTATCCACTAAAACTCTCAGACTTACTAGCATCACTAGTCTCATTCTCTCCACTGAAACTCTCAGAGTTACTAGCATCACTAGTCTCATTCTCTCCACTGAAACTCTCAGAGTTACTAGCATCACTAGTCTCATTCACACTTGCTACATGCACACTTGGTCCATCTACATTAGCATTCATAAGTGGTCCATCTACATTAGCATTCTCACTTGGTCCATCCTCAAGCAACAACATTGGCAATCTAGTTGCCTTCAAACCAGGCTTCTTAATGGTCTTCTTAACTAAAGCACTAGTTTCTTCTTCATCTATTTCCTCCAAAATCACTTTATGTGGTGATGTAAATGGTGATTTCAAATAAGTATCTAGGACTGTATAACCATGCTCAATATACACATCAATCAGTTTCACCTTATCAGCATACCCAATTAGGTTAAGCACATCCATATCACCACCTAGTGCTTGTAATCCATGATCTAAGTCAGTGTTAGGTACTCTCCAATGATAGAACATCTTACAACCTTTACCCTTGTAACCTAACTTTTTAACCATGTCATTTAACTCAATCACAGAAAATAAGTCCACATCTATAAAGTCTACATAATTATGATTCCCATTTGTGTAGGTTCTACCTGGGGGTTCAGTGAAAAAACCACCATGATGAATCTTCAATGAGAAAAAGTTTTGTCTTGTACCTGTTATTAGCAAGTAACATAAACAAAATTAGGGTTTCGATCTTTAAAAGATTATGTGGTTATAAGTGAAATTAAACTTACTATATGCTTGTTGTTCATCCACAGGATCATCATAGTCGCGAATTGTCCATTCCACAACCACCATTGTTGTTAATCATATGTTGAACGCTGGAATTGGATTTGGGGGTTTTTAAATTTTTTTTTGTGTTTCTGTGGGTTTTAAGAGGGAAAACGAGGTGGGGGAAATGATTTTCCCACTAAAAAGAGGCGTGACTTATACAAAAAGACCTAAATACCCCTCACGTGACTAACACGTGAGGCACTTAACGGGCAAAATTTTGCATCGTTAGTCCAGAGGGATGTATTTGTGCCAACTTTACTAACGGAGGGATGATTTTGTTCCAAAAAAAAGTTTAGGGATGTAAATCGGTTTTTGGGGAAAGCACAGGGATGTATTTTGGACTTTACTCATAATTTTATTATTAATTTTTTGTTTGTGAGTGTGTGTGGGGTATTTTGTATGACATGTTTTGTATAAAAGTGGGTATTTTAATGAAAGGTGAGAGAGTGGTGACCATTGGGGATGAAAAATGAGAGGGAGTGAGGAGAGGTAAATAAAAAAAGAAAGCTGATGTGATACTGAAGTAATGTTTTTATTATTAATTATTTGTTTGTGAGTGTGTGTGGGGTATTTTGTATGACATGTTTTGTATAAAAGTGAGTATTTTAATGAAATGTGAGCGAGTAGTGATCATTGGGGATGAAAAGTGAGAGGGAGTGAGGGGAGTTAAATAAAAGGGGCAATTTCATATCTCCCCTCCTTTTAGTTGGAAATTTCATATATACTCAAACATGCATTAAAAACATTGTACATTATGCATTCAATACTTGCACTTTGGGTATATATGAAATTAATTATAAAAGTAGGGTGATATATGAAATTAATCCTAAATAAAATAAATAAATAAAGCTGGTGTGACATTACTATTTGAGTAAGTCTAAGAAATAGAGTAGAAATCTACGTTATTATACATCATATTTAATTTTACCAGTGTCCCTTCATCTGAATTACAAAGAATGTTTTCTTTCAATTGCATAAGAAAATGACGTTTTTCATTCCATTAAATGTATATTTTATCGTTAGTTATCAGCATATTAAGCTGGAAATGTTGACTTCTAAGTTTTTAATTTGTCAGAATACATGAGAGTCTCATCAAAATCAAATAATTTAACATGAAGGTAATTTATTAGTCTTTATAAAGAGGGTTATAAAGGTTTGGGCTAAATTTTTGCAATGGTCAACAATATAAAAAATTATAATCTGTAAGTGATATCTTTACAATTATGCTAACTTATTCATGAGTCTTAAAAATATTGCTAGCAGAAACTATTTAGTTTTGAAATTGTAATTCTAATAACTGGATAATTCAAAAACTATTTTTTGTTTAAAAAAAATAAAATAAAATAAAATAATAATAATAATAATAATAATAATAATAATAATAATAATAATAATAAAAAATAAATAAATAAACTATTTAGTTTTTATTCTAATTCTAACTCGATAAGTTATAACCCGCCAACCTAACGGACTACCGAAGTCATCCATTGACCTCGTCAGCTTAAAAATGTAACATTTTGAACAAGTGGGACTTTTCAAAATTCGTCAATATATGTGTGCTTAAGATTTATTTTTTCTTTCTGTAGATCTCTTTGATAGCTTTCACATGAAAACAATGAAGTTTCAATCCAAGTTGATCCATTGACATATTTGACGTCTGTCGTTTAATTCAAGGAGTGAGACGAGTTTATATCCGAGTGATGGGGTGTTTGATTTCGATTTAATTGATTAATATGAAGAAAAAAAAAAGTGAATTAATTAAGTCATATTAAAACTGTTTGTTTATGACTTAATAGAGAAAGATGACTGAAAATATTAAGTAATAAAACTGAGGCTACGTTCAAAAAAAAAAAAAAAAAAAAAAAAAACTGAGGTTGTCTGCATTAAGTCATTTATTAATTAAACATGACTTAATAAAAAAATTTAACAAACAACTCTTAGTCGTTTAAGGTAGTGCTTTATATTGTGTTAAGTTGTCTGTACCATGACGTGTTTGTATTTGAAATAAATCTAACTATTTAAGTTTTTGCATCTTACTAATATTGTCATTCGCATAATTAAATTCTAAATTACATTAATTGCATTCTAAACTTAGACTAATTGCATGTTAAGTTATAGTATTAAGACGAATGATAATATTAATGCAAATTTGTTTGTTCATTGTATCTTAGATATTCATTTTTTTCATGTTTAAATAAATATATTATCCATATAAATATTTGATTTGGGTTCATATTTGATCAAATTTACCCCACACATAATTTCGGAAGTCTTTTTTAAAGTAGTCTCGCTACTTTCGAGTTTTCTCTAAAGTAAAAGTCAAATACGTCTACATTCTACTTTCCCTCAGATGAGTCAGATCACACTCTGATGGAATTGAGTATTGTTCTTATTGTGGTATATAATATATATTTTACGGGGAAATCATCACTGCAGCAAGCTGCAGCTAACCATACATGCTGCAAAGGGTGAAAAGTGATGTAAAAAGGGGTTATGTGTTTGCTAGAGTAAAGTATAAGGGTGTAAACTGTAACTTTCAAATTGCATTTACTATTTGATGCAGATAATTTTGAACGGTCTGCTGCAAACAGCAGAAATGTTAATCCCACAAATTTAAGACACATTCATTGTATCAAAGCTATCAAAATTGTAAAACGCTAAAAACCGATGTATTATTGTATATCACCAAAAGATTAAAGAATGACCAAAAGCTATATATTAGATGTTGTCATCGTTTTGCACGGATACCATGTTAGTGTAAAATGATGCATTTAATTTTTTTGTATCTATACAACCTATCAAGCATTTTAGCACTCTCTCATTTAAAAGTACAATTATATTACTACATGGTACAATCTAAGCAAGCTACTAGCCTACTAATGTAGAAAAGAATGCAACCATTCATGCAATGTGTACAATTAATTGATGCACTAACACATATATGACTTATCAATACCTATGATCTACAATTAATGTGATCGTTAAAGAAACTCAATGAAAAAAAACACATGTGATCGTTTTGCACGGATACCATGTTAGTGTAAAATGATGCATTTAATTTTTTTGTATCTATACAACCTATCAAGCATTTTAGCACTCTCTCATTTAAAAGTACAATTATATTACTACATGGTACAATCTAAGCAAGCTACTAGCCTACTAATGTAGAAAAGAATGCAACCATTCATGCAATGTGTACAATTAATTGATGCACTAACACATATATGACTTATCAATACCTATGATCTACAATTAATGTGATCGTTAAAGAAACTCAATGAAAAAAAACACAATTAATAATATTCATTGTAAAAAAATAAAAATACAAACCAACAAAGCTATAACCAATTGATTGATTAATACACGTTTAAATTCTTCTAAATGTATTATAGTTTTTTTTATCCTACACAACATGGACAACCAATCTTTTAAGATTTGACACTTTTTTTTGAAAGGGTGTTGAGCTATACACACCAGAGGAGGACACAATACAACTCACAAAAAATTAACACACAAAACGATAACCATGTTTGTATATCACACACATTAATTTACACGCATGTTTTCAAAAAAAGAAGGTAGATCTATGTTGCAGGTGACCGGTGCAATAAAGCAGATCGGAGGAAGACGAGATCGTGGCGGCAGATCGATGATAGCAGAGGAAGACAAACAACATATGAGAGGAATTGACAATAAACGAGGGTTTTTTTTGTGCATCTAACTTTGTATACAATTTGCTATTGTGATGAGAAAAAAAGGTTCCATCGTAGTAGGCTAATTATACTTGTTTAATCTCACCATATTATTTTTGTTTTTACCTTATGAGGAAAATTCAAATGCATACTCTTATTTTAGTGCATACCAATGGACAAATCCTCACCATCCATCTAGTTTGATCTAATGGTGGGATTAACCTAAGATTAAATAGGGAAACATAAGTCCATGTTTTTTTCCCCCTTTTTCTTTGTCTTTTTATTTTTTTTATTATTCATTTTTTTCTTTCTTTTTTTCCTTTTTTTTTTCTTTCTTTTTTTTTTGTGTTTTTTTTTTCACGCTTCATTGGTTTTTTTTGTTTCTTCTTTTTTTTTTTTTTTTTTTTTTTTTTTTTTTTTTTTTTTTTTTTTTTCTTTTTTGTTGTCTTTTTTTTCCACGTTTATTTTTTTATTTTTTCTTTTATCCTTTTTCTTTTTTCTTTTTTTCTTTTTTTCTTCTAATTCACGTTTTTTTTTTCCTAATAAACATTTTTTTTTCGCTTTCATTCATTTTCGTCTGTTTTCATATGTTTTCGTTCGTTTTCATACGTTTTTATTTGTTTTCGTACGTTTTCGTACGTTTTCGCCCGCTTTCATATATTTTCGCTCGTTTTCTTACGTTTCGTCCGTTTTCATACGTTTTGTGCGTTTTCAAACGTTTTCGTCCGCTTTCTTACGTTTTTGCCCGTTAACATCTGTTTTGATACGTTTTCATATGTTTTCTTACATTTTCGTTCGTTTTCATACGTTTTCGTCGGTTTTCATACGTTTTCGTTCGTTTTAATACGTTTTCATCCGTTTTCTTTCGTTTTCGTCCGTTTTTCATATGTCTTCGTCCGTTTTCAGACGTGTTTTTACAATTTCATACGTTTTCGTCCGTTTTCATACATATTCGTTCATTTTCTTATGTTTTCGTTCGTTTTCATACGTTTTCGTCCATTTTCATACGTTTCAGAATATCACAATTGATATTCTGTGATATTCAGAATATCACCCAAGTGATATTATGAATATCACAATGGATATTCAGAATATCACCCAAGTTTTCATACATACTCGCCCGTTTTCTTACGTTTTCGTCCGTTTTCTTATGTTTCTAAATATGACAAGTGATATTCAGAAAATCACAAGTGATTTTCTGAATATCACTTGTGATTTTCTTATGTTTTCGTCCGTTTTCATACGTAATCATCCATTTTCTTACGTTTTCGTCCGTTTTCATACGTTTTCATCTGTTTTCTTTCGTTTTCGTCCTTTTTAAATATACATGCAATTATTTTTTTGTTTTTACATGTTCTTTGCTTTTAGAATACCAGGAGATACTATCACCAGTGATACCAGTGAGGTATCACCAGTGATACCTCATATGAATGTGATATCACCAGTGATACCAGTGAGGTATCACCAGTGATACCTCATATGAATGTGATATCACCAGTGATACCTCATATGAATGTTTTCTATTTATGTCATATCTGATAAATGGTTGATGAAACAGCTTGCATATTTACAATATGGTAATGTGAAAAGTGAAAAGTGTCATACCTGTAGTATCACCAGTGATATTTGAAGTTGAACTGTATATGTGTATTATCACTAGTGATATTTGTATTATC
Source organism: Artemisia tridentata subsp. tridentata (assembly GCA_021014915.2). Classification (NCBI taxonomy): domain Eukaryota; kingdom Viridiplantae; phylum Streptophyta; class Magnoliopsida; order Asterales; family Asteraceae; genus Artemisia; species Artemisia tridentata. Next base: position 86,907,061 of record CP139504.1, read on the forward strand.
ACTTGTGAAATTTTGTATATTTTATAGGTTTTTTTGTTTACTTGTTAAGCTTTATTTTACTAGAACCCTGGTTTTAAAACGTATGAGGCTCTGCAAAAACCTACACTCTGTCTATGGATATATTCTTGTACGCACCAAGAATATCACGGAATATCACTTGTGATACTGCACATTTATCATCATGTTTATGAAAAGCTAAACATATCACTGGTGATACTGCCCATTTATCATCATGTTTATGAAAAGCTAAACATATCACTGGTGATACTGCACAATTATCATCATGTTTATGAAAAGCTAAGCATATTTATCATCATGTTTATGAAAAGCTAAAAATATCACTGGTGATACTACACAATTATCATCATGTTTATAAAAAAGCTAAACATATCACTGGTGATACTGCACAATTATCATCATGTTTATAAAAAAGCTAAACATATCACTGGTGATACTGCAAATTATCATCATGCTTAAGCTGTTAAAACTAAAAGCGAAACTAATAAGTGAAAACATGTATGAAAAGGACAAAAAAGTTTGAAAAATGGACGAAAACGAAAGAAAACGGATGAAAACGGACGAAAACGTATGAAAACGAACGAAAACGTAAGAAAACGGACGAATATGTATGAAAACGGACGAAAACGTATGAAAGCGTAAAAACACGGACGAAAACGTAAAAAAACGGACGAAAACGTATGAAAATGAAAGAAAATGTATGAAAGTGTAAAAACATGTATGAATAGGACAAAAACGTTTGAAAAATGGATGAAAACAAAAGAAAACGGACGAAAACGTATGAAAACGAACGAAAATGTAAGAATACAGATGAAAACGTATGAAAACAGACGTTAACGGGCGAAAACGTAAGAAAGCAGACGAAAACGTATGAAACCGGACAAAAACGTATGAAAACGGGCGAAAATGGGCGAAAATATATGAAAACGGGCCAAAACGTATGAAAACAGACGAAAATGTATGAAAGCGAAAAAAAACGTGTATTAGGAAAAAAAAAGTTCCATTAGATAAAAAGACAAAAAAAAAAAAAAAAAAAAAAAAAAGACTTGAATTAGAAATAAAAAAAGAAAAAAGAAAAAAAGAAGCGTGAATTTGAAAAAAAAAGACACCAAAAAAAAAAAAAAAAAAAAAGAAAGAAAAAAAGTGAATAATAAAAAAGACAAAAAGACAAAGAAAAAGGAAAAAAAAAACATGGACTTAGGTTTCCATATTTAATTTTAGGTTAATCCCCACCATTAGATCAAACTAAATGGATGGTGGGGATTTGTCCTTTGGTATGCACCAAAATAGGAGTATGCAAAATAAAGTGACTCTCTCACCATATTATTTTTGTTTTTACCTTATAAACAAAATACGTATCATATTTGATGATTAAATGTGTAGTTTTCCACTCTCAATAATTTTGACCTCCTATCTTCACAATATTACCGTGTAACGTTTTTACATTTTTACAGTGTCGCATGTGCACCTTACTATTTTTGTATGAAATAGTTTGTTTTTACTTAAAAATTTTCAACCTATGTTAAAATATAGATTAAGGTCGGGCCCAGCCCATTAGGTTAACATAGCTTAGTGTCCAAGCTAAATGTATCTATGTAATCTCTGTAACATATCATTAAGCAATACTATACTATTTCACTATTCATTACATGGTATCAAAACGAGGTTATTAGAAATCAGAAAATTAGGGTTAGTTTGTGCTTGTACCAAGGGAGTTCATTCGACAAACGATTTACAGCCATTTGTTTCAGTCATCTTCGTGGGAGGATTCCAGTCGTGTTCCATCTTCCAATTTCAGTTTCATCCCGGTGAGATCGAGTTTATTTTAGACTTTTGGTTCCGAATTTTGTGACAATTAGTTTTTTTTTTTTTTTTTTTTTTTTTTTTTTTTTTTTTTTTTTTGGTCTGAATTTGGTATTTCACTTTATCCAAGTGAGATTAAACTGAATTTGGATTTGTGTTCTATCGATTTGTAACACCCCAACCCGACAAGGGTCAAAATGCCACATTATGGTGTCAACAGAACAAACGCAAGCGGAAGACTTTTATAATTACTAAGGTTACAAAAGTTCAAAATGAAACTAAGGACATAATAAGTCTAAACAATAATGACTATCTGTAATACCCAAAATTTCATAACATGCAAAATGACCAAATTGCCCCTGAAACTTTAAAATTGAATTAAAACACATATAAAGCACCAAATTAATTCCAAACCTTTAGTAATGATCTACATATGAAGTAAAATAATTTTGTGGCAACATTACAATGTTATACTATGTACAAAGAATTAATAATCACCTACAACAATATAATATGTACCAAAAATTTCATTAAAGTAGTTATTTGTATTTTAAAAACCCTTTAAAACAAGATAATATCAAACTAATTATGGAAAAATGGGACCAAATCAAATCATTGATTTTTTCAAGCCTCTAGGCCGAACCTTCAGCCCATCTTCCCCCTAAGACTCGGCCAATTCCATTTATCTAATTCCTTCCATTTATTTTTCCACCAAAAACCCTAAATTAACAAACCAAAAATTCTCTCTAGTCAATCCGATTTTCTGGAAGTGTATGGGCAATTTTTTGGCGATCATCAAGGTCCAAGGAGGCTGGGAAAAATAGGATTTGGGTCGTGGATAGCTTGGTTCGAACGTAGGGATTTATTTTGTGTCGAATTATTCATCCGAGAGGTACTTAATTCTTGCGCCTAATCTACACATTCTAAAATTGATTTGGTATTTTTCTAATGTTATTTAGATCATACATGGCTCATATAAATTGTTAAAATCGAATCATGCAAGTTATATGATCGTACGAATTTTTGAGAATAAAAACACACATAAAATACAAATATGTCTATACGATTTCTCTGGGTCTTATACACAATTTTTCTGGGTTCTAATATAATCATATCACTCTGGAAAAATAGCCATTTGATTTTTTGAAGCTTAAATCAATTGTTTTTGAATTGTTTGTATTACCGGGTTTTATGAAAAATAAGGGAAAAAAAATAAGAAACCCTAATGTGCGATCAGGGCTTGTGTTTTATGGTTAGATCTGGTCATTAATTATGTTCAATGATGATATAATGATTGTTTGATGATTTGGAATAATTAGGGTTAGGGTTTATGGATTAAAAAGGTTACCGATTTGAAAATAAAAGTAAAAGGGTGTGTTTCGCCAATTATGAAACTTGTGGGATATTTTTGTAAGGTTATTTAGATCTGGGATAATGTATAAAAAATATAAAATGACGGTCCTATGAGCAAATATTGTGAGTAGAAGATTTAATTGATAATAATAGTGTCGAATTGAAATTTAATTAAAAGGAGGGATTGGCCCAGTAGGCTTTGTGCTCTAATTCGATCGGAAGATGACATGCCTTTCCGTACACAAGCTTGTAAGGCGTACACCCGATGGGTGTTTTGTAAGCTGTACGGAAGGCCCATAGTGCATCATCCAATTTATCCGACCAGGATGCACGATTTTCTCCTACAGTCCGTTCCAAGATTCTTTTAATACCCCGATTTGAAACTTCCACTTGTCCACTTGTTTGTGGGTGATACGCGGTAGAAAGACGGTAAGTAATACCGTATTTAAGCATGACTTTTGCAAATTGTTCATTGCAAAAGTGCGTACCGCGATCACTAATGATAGCACGGGGAGTTCCAAACCGAGAAAAGAGTGATTTCAAAAATTTACACACTACTCGGGCGTCGTTGGTGGGGAGAGCTTTCGCTTCGACCCATTTAGATAAATAATCGACAGCCACGAGTATATACTTGTTCCCTCGTGAAGACGGGAACGGGCCCATAAAGTCAATGCCCCAAACGTCAAAGATTTCACAAACTTGAACGACGTTTTGTGGCATTTCATCTTTTTGAGAGATCTTCCCGTGACGTTGACAAGAGTCACAAGATTTGACTAAGTCATGGGCATCACGGTAGATTGTAGGCCAATAGAAACCGGAATCAAACACCTTCTTGGCGGTGTAATTGGCACCATGATGTCCCCCTGTGGGTCCATAGTGGCAAGCCTTAAGAATATCAACGGCTTCTTGGCCGTGAACACACCGCCGGATGACTTGATCCGCACATACTTTAAACAAGTAGGGGTCGTCCCAAAAGTAATGCTTCACATCTTTGAAGAATTTGTTCTTTTGTTGGGTCGACATCCCTTTCACTATGAAGTTACCCGCATGGTAATTTGCGAAGTCAGCAAACCATGGGGTAGTAGAATCTCCACGAAAAGCAACCGCATTGAGTGTCTCGAGAGGAAATGTTTCATTTATTTCCTTTTTCTTGAAAACATCTTGGTGTGGGTTCTCTAATCGGGATAGATGATCAGCAGCTAGGTTCTCATCTCCTTTTTTATCACGTATAATGATATCAAATTCTTGCAGGAGGAGAATTCAACGGAGCAATCTCGGCTTTGTATCTTGTTTTGCAAAGAGATATTTGAGAGCCGAGTGATCCGTATACACTACACATTTCGTCAAGATCAAATATGGCCGAAACTTCTCAAAGGCATACACCACAGCTAATAATTCTTTTTCTGTAGTGGTGTAATGAGTTTGAGCTTCAGTCATGGTTTTACTTGCGTAGTGGATAGGCTGAAAGTGTTTGGCTTTTCGTTGCCCCAGGACTGCACCGATAGCAAAATCACTTGCATCGCACATGAGCTCAAAGGGTAAATCCCAGTCGGGGGCAACTAGAATGGGTGCTTCAGTAAGCTTTTTCTTTAATGTTTCAAAAGGTTCGATGCACTCGAGTGAGAAGATAAAAGGAGCATCCTTCTCAAGGAGATGAGTCATAAGCCGGACAATTTTAGAAAAATCTTGTATGAATCTACGATAGAAACCGGCATGACCCAGAAAACTCCTAATACCTTTGACGGTAGTGGGAGGAGGTAATTTAGCAATGACATCAACTTTAGCTCTGTCAACCTCAATCCCGTTCTTTGATATCTTATGGCCGAGGACAATGCCCTCTTTGACCATAAAATGACTCTTCTCCCAATTTAGACAAAGATTGGTGTCTTCACACCGTTTCAGCATGTTTTCTAAATGGGAGAGACATGTTTTGAATGAATCCCCAATGACCGAGAAGTCATCCATAAAGACCTCCATAGTTTTCCCGATTATGTCGGAGAATATGGACATCATGCACCTTTGGAATGTGCCTGGAGCATTGCATAAGCCAAAAGGCATACGTTTATAAGCAAAGGTTCCATAGGGGCATGTGAAGGTGGTCTTTTCTTGATCTTATGGATCAATGGGAATTTGAAAGTAACCCGAGAAACCATCAAGGAAACAATAGTACTCGTTCCCTGCTAATCTCTCAAGCATTTGGTCCATAAAGGGTAGAGGAAAGTGGTCTTTTCGGGTGGCATCATTTAACTTACGATAGTCAATGCAAACACGCCACCCCGTAACCAATCGAGTTGGGATCAACTCATTCTCATCATATGTGACAACAGTTATGCCACCCTTTTTTGGAACACAGTGAATGGGACTAACCCAAGGACTATCAGAGATGGGATAAATCAATCCTGCATCAAGAAGTTTGAGAACCTCTTGTTTGATAACATCGTGGATTTTAGGATTCACCCTTCTTTGATGTTGGACTGCTGGTTTAAAGTCATCCTCCATTAAAATCTTGTGAGTACAAAATTCAGGGTTGATACCCTTTATGTCGGAGAGTTTCCAAGCAATGGCTTGCTTGTGTGACTTCAAGACCTTTATTAGAGCAGTCTTTTCCTCATCACTTAAATCTTTAGCAATAATGACGGGTAATTTATCATCACCCTCCAAAAATGCGTACTCAAGATGAGGTGGTAAGTCTTTGAGTTCGATCTCAGGAAATTCATCGGTTTTCTCAACTGATTTGATTTCCTCATTATGAAGTTCAACGGGAGGGAGTGGAGGAGAATTGTCCTGATTCAACAATTTCTCAAGAAGAAGAATATCTCCCTCCAGATTAATTTCAGCGTTATCAATTCCTTCCAGAAATGAATCACACTTGAGAAAAGCCTCGATCTCTTCCAAAATGAAATCACTTCCCTCAAACGGAGTGAGAGAAGGGGAAGAGTCGGAAATGATAGGTAGAGAAGATGTGGTGGGATCCCCACTCACAGAATTATGAGAATAACCAAGAAACTCTTGAGAGTACTCCTCTGAAGCAATATCAATGACATCGATTCGGTTAACCGATTCAGAATCATAATTTGAGGAGTACCTCGAAGTTTGATCGAGGTTAAAGGTAACAGCTTCATTACCCACACGTAATGTGATTTCATGCTCAAATACATTAATGAGAGCATGGCTCGTTCTTAGGAATCCTCTTCCAAGAATGAGAGGAACCCTAGGATCAGCATCGAAATCAACAACCACAAAGTCAGCTGGAAAATGGAACTTTCCTACTTTCACAAATACGTCCTCAGCAATGCCAAGTGGACGAGATATTGAACGATCTGCAAGCTCAAGAGTCATGCATGTAGGAGTAAGATCCGGAAGAGAAAGTTTCTTCCACACTGAATGAGGCATCAGGTTGATGCTTGCACCAAGATCGGCCAAGGCATAGCATTCAACCATTCCCAAAAATACACAAGGTATTAGAAACATTCCAGGATCTCCAAGCTTCTCGGGAAGCTTTTTCAAGATAACTGCTGAGCAGTTCTCATTTAATGGAGTTTTTTCCATTTCAAACAGTTTTTCCTTGTTGCTTAACAAGTGTTTGATTGTGGATGCAAACTTGGGCATCAGAATGATAGCATCCGCAAAGCTTATGTCAAAATGTAATTCTTGAAAGATTTGAAAGAATTTATCCATTTGTTGACTAGCCTTTTCGCGGAGCTTTTGCTCATTTAAACGTGATGGGTAGGGAATAGAAGGTTTGGATTTAGGGTTTTCAACCGGGGTTTCAGGAGGTTCAAAGACAACTCCTGGTTTGGGTTTGGTTTTCGGGACAACTTGAGGTTAGACGTTTTCGGTACCTCCGTTATTAGTAGGAAGTACCTTGTCCTTAGTCACCTCAGGCTCACTATCCACTACCTTGGGAGGAGAAGAAGAAGAAGTGGTAGTAGGAATAGTGGGTCCATCATGTGAAGCACCACTTTGGGTTGTGATCGCCTTAACATCGCCCTTCGGGTTAGCGATCGTGTTGCTCGAAATTTTTCCTGAGCCCGAAGGTTGATCATTTAAAGACTTTTTAATCTCAGAGATATGGCTGACCAACAACCTGTTTGTGTCCTCCTGAGCTTTCATGAATTGCCTCAATAACTCATCAGATGATGGTTGTGGGGCTGGGAGAATGGCTTGTGGTTGGTTAGGGAAATTTTGGATTCGGTTATTTTGATTATAACCTTGATGTTGAAAATTCCCTTGATTTGGATTACCATTTCCCTGAAAAAGATTTCCCTGGTTGAAATTGTTTCGGTTAAAGTTTCCTTGGTGTTGGAAACCTTGATTTTGTCCAGAATTGAAATTCCCTTGGTTTTGATAACCTTGGTTCATTCGAGGTTGGTTTTGGTTTCAGTTTTGCAAATTCTGGTTCTGATTGAAACCGGGTGGTCCTTGGTAGCTGTTAGCTCGGTAACTTGGTTCTGTTTGAGGACGGTATTGATTACCTCCCTGATTTGAAGTACCGGCTATAGCATTAACTTCAAAAGGACTACCATCGGTGGCAGTACAGTTGTAGTATGCATGAGGGCCACCACAAGTAACACAGGCTTCCACTTTCTTCACTTCAACATGTGAAGGATTTTGTGTGAAAGTGACTTTCTTTTGGTTTGAGAGAACCAAAGCTTGAATAGCGTCCGTGAGCTTGTCAATCTTAGCATCGGTGCTAGAAGTACTCACAGGAGATGAAGTAGAAGGACCAGCACTAGCCTGAGAATGATATGGCTTTGTTCGTGCAGTACGGACCTTAGACTTATTTTCAATAATCGCTAAAGCTTCTTTGGTGGTTTTGCTCAAAAAGTTACCTCCAGCGGAGGCATTGAGAGAATCTTGGTCAGATTGGCTCACACCATTATAGAAAGTGTCGATTTGCATCAACTCGGTGAAACCATGATGAGGACATTTACGAAGCAATTCTTTGAAACGATCCCACGCGTCACTAAACGATTCATCAAATCTTTGTGTGAATTTGATGATTTCATTTTTAAGACTTGTCGTTCTAGACGGGGGAAAGAATTTGTTTACAAACTTTGTAACTAAATCCTCCCATGTCTCAATTGAGCGAGGGGGTTGTTTTTCAAGCCATATCCGGGCTTGTCCCTCGAGAGAAAATGGGAATAGAAGAAGCTTGATTGCTTCAGAAGGGACATTCTTGTATTTGATGGTAGATGTAATCTTGTTAAACCATCGAATGTGAGCATGAGGATCATCCCTCTCAAAACCATAGAATTGACTTGAGGTTACAAGATTTAGTAACCCGGTTTTGAGCTCAAAACTATCAGCCACGATGGCTGGAACAACAATGGCATCTCCATAACCCTCGATGGGTGCTTGGAGAAGCTCATTCATTGGCAAATCTGCCATGATGACAGGGTTTTTGGGGTCAATACGTCCCTCAGATACAACTGATGGGGCAGAACGTCTACGACGTCTTCGAGGTATGTTTACAAGCTCACGAAAAGGGCTTGATGACCTAGAAGAACGAGTGCGCATGCACTAAGACGAATCTAAGAATCCTTTAGAGTGATGGAAACTTAGAAAAGGGGAAGAAGGTTCTTTTTGGGTTTTTTTTTTGGTGTTTATGAAAACTTGAAATACGATATTTTTGGTTTATCGATCCGTCAAACGAATTAACTTCACGATAATTTTGGTTTTATCTAAAAATAAGAGAATATGGACAAGGATGGTTAATATACAATGGATGTATATTCAACAATCACTAATGCTTCAAATTCGTTTCTACGCAGCACACCTCCCCGGCAGCGGCGCCAAATTTTGATTGGCCTCAAACAGTCAACTATATTGACCAAGGTAAATGGTCAACAAGGTCAAACAGCTTAAGGATGTAACACCCCCAATTTCGGTTAGCAACAGCGGAAGACTTAATTGGGTGTTACGTAGAGGATCTTTCGCCATAATCATAGAAAACGACTTTAAAAAGACGTTTTAAGTTTATCATTCAAAATATAAGCGTTTAGAATACAAAGATGTTTCATAGTTGAACATATTTATTTAAATTTGAATGATAAAACATTTATTTAAACCACCCATACAGGGTTATAATGCCCACTCCGCTGCCTTGAGTTCCAGTCCTTAGTTACCTGAGATAACATGCTAAAAGTCAACAAAAGTTGAGTGATGTTCATAGGTTTAAGTTTAATAGTTTGAACACAAGTATAAGTGTTAATTGCATCGAATTACAATTAAACAAGTTGAAATCAAGTTATTATTGCATTAAGCTCATGACACGCAACGCTTAACAGGCATCAATTATGATGTAAAGTGTGAAGGGGCCCTCGTGATGAGTATTTGCCAATAACTCATAAGTTTGTTCAAATAAAGTGCGCCTGGGTGGCTCATCCTAGCAGACCCAAACGGGGATTGTCAGTCCCAAATAGATCTATTCACAATTATTTACGTTCACTCGCAAGTGATTAAGGTTCATGATTGAGGGACTTTTGGCAATAGCTACTTAAGTAATAATAATAACAGTCGTAGCATACGAAAAGTTTGTGTTCAGATTTTGTAGCATGTATCTCCCCACAAAAGATTTAAAAGTTAAAGTGTGGGCTATGAACTCACCTGGGTAGTGCGGTAGTGGTAGCAGTAATATCGTTATTCAAACGATGAAAAGAAAACGGCTTCAACACACGACCTATATCGTATATGGCAAGTTTAGTGGTTTGATAGTCTAAGTCTGGTTTATCGCGATTCATAACGTTTATGATTTGTATTGCTTTGTTCGTCACATTATAATGTGCGCGTTGACGTGATCAAAGTTATATATAGCTAAAATGTTATACATAAAAGGGTGATAGGTTATATATAAAATTATAAAGTTTTATATATAAAAAGAATTTATAGAGTTATATATATATGAATATATATACAACATTTTCGGATGCGTGCTCGTTCGTCGGAGTATAATGGTTGACAAGAGAGATTGTCATTTTATAATTCAAGTTGGTTAACGATAAGTTGGATTCTTCGTTAAGTGATTTTGTATATATATATATATATATATATATATATATATATATATATATATATATATATATATATATATAAGTTAATAACTACGTAGATAGAATTTATTATTCGTCGACTGAACATATTTGGTTCGGGTTTTGGGTTTGTGTAAAATACTATTACAAGTATAGATTAAAAATACCCTTTAGGTTTCACAAAATTACACTTTTAACCCTAACGGTACCACATTTGCACCGTTAGTCCTCGGTTAAGTTTTTATTACACTTTGGGTCCAAAGCTTTTAATATTTACATTTTATACTCAATAGTTTCTAGATTTACAGTTTTCATCACAAAGTTATTAAAATAACATTTTTACCGAAAGTTTCCTAGTTTGACAACTCTAGTCCCTCGATTAGCGATTATTTGCAAATCGAGTCCAAAGTTTATAAAATCAAAGTTTCACTATTTTTATTTTAAAACTAAGTTTAAAACAGTTTGTGTGATTTATAAAAATAGCTTATTTAGTTAAGAGCTTATTTTCCAGCTTATGGGCTTCTAATCGAATTAATGCTTCGGCCCATTATGGGTTTACGATTTGATGGGCTTGGAGGGTAGTTGGGCCTAGTTACGGGTTGGTTTAATGGTTATGTTTTCATATTGTGTGAGCTTATTCGATCAGCTTATTTGAAAAGCTTATGGCTAGCGCATTGGGCTTTTTAGCCCGATCGCTACTAGTTTTTATGTTCTAAAAATACGACCTGATCAATTTACTTTGAGCTTAAATTAGGTTCGAGTTGGGTTTTCTAGGCTAAAAGAAATACGCACTCGTTAGTTTGGTAGCTTGTTTATTAGTTCAAGTTATAAAATATACACATCGTATATCGAGTTAAGAAAATATATGACCAATTTAACGTGACTTAGGTTGTCGGAAATGGTTTTAAGAACTAAAAACATTCTAAGTGTTTTTAATAGGATTTAAAGGTTATCAAGTCGACATGCAAACGTATGATGTGTGTGATTTATTCGTTTATATAGAGTTCGAATATTTATAGTTTTCGATAGTTAGCATGGCTAAGATTTAGGGTGTCGAGTAAACATATAGGTTATTTATAGATTTTAAGAAATATCGAATCAAATTGAACGTAGCATGCAAGGATAAAATAACGTATGAATTTGAAAGAAGAATGAGAAGGTGACTTACTTCTCTTCGAAAGTGAGGCGTATCACTATGAGGAAACGAGATTAGAATGAAAGAGCTAAGGCAACTCGATTCTTTGTACACCAAAGACACAGGAACGAAGTCGAATGCTTCTTGGGTTTGCCTCGATCACTTCGAAAATACTTAAAACTAGTTGACTCTATAACATGTTTATAACTTAGGATATTTGGGTAGTGATATTTATTTGTGTGTGCGTATAATGCCGATTTGCATGCATGGTATTTATAGAAGATTTAGAGCGAATACATGCAAACATATTCGGTCCAAAATAAGGAAATGATGAGTAGGTTGGAGTGTCAAAGTGTCAAAAATGATGAAGGCTTAAGGTGTGAATCGTCCTTGTGGTAGTTCGAACAAGAAGAAAGAGTCGAAGGTTTCCAAGTTTTGCGCTGACCATGGTTTGTAGGAGTGGAAGATCAATTCCTTTTAACATAGTAAGATAAATCATGCATCATGATTACCTTTGAATATCCAATAGTAAAGAAAAGAAATTTGCGTATGAATCTGCTCTTATGCGTCTAGCCGAGAACAAGGAAACAAAAATATGAATTTTGTTTTGGTGTGTGCATGCATGCTGAAAGTTGACGCCAACTTATAGGTGAATTGTTGAGTGTTGTGTTAAATAAAATGATGAGCTATCATGTGTGTACAGAAGGGTAATAGGAGGTGTCATTGTATGGTCAACTTGGAGTGTGCTAGTATATCAAATAAGGTCTCTTTTGTTGCTACTAGCCGGCGCTTCCAACCAAATAAAAGAAGACAAATGAAACTTAAGAATTTTGCTTGTGGTTCGGTTGTGTATTTTATTTGTTTTCTCACATTTTTGATATAACAAACAAGCAAGGTGCGTTTGATATTTTGTTTAGAGTTTAGAACGAATGTATTTGTTAGTTAAAATATGGTTTGTGTCGAGTTGGAAGTGATACCGAAGTCGACTAGGCCAAAGAGTGGAATTTGAGATGTGTTTCGTGGCTTGTCGTGTGAGTTGAGCTTTGACGTATTTAAAGATATTAAATGAGCGAGTTTGAGTGAGATATTCATTTCTCTCGATTCTTAGCTAAGTCGAGAATGGGGTTGGATAAAATATCGACATGGTTGTTAAGTTAATTTTGTTTGTATAATGGCCAAATCATTCGGCAGATAAGCAGCTAAGCCGTTTATATTAAAAATCAACTTTGGGCTTTAGTGTTTGGTTGTTGGGCTCGTTGGTGGGTTAGGCCGAGAAGAGAAAAAATGAAAATAATAGGGCTCGCTTGATTTGTTTGGTTTGTAGCGAGATTGGGTCGAGGCCCAATGAGTTTTGTGGTCCAATTGAGGTCCAATATATTTACTGAGCGTTAGTGATAATTTTCGTGAGATCGGGAATGTGTTTGATCACGTTCGGTAAATTGTCGAAATATATATATATATATATATATATATATATATATATATATATATATATATATATATATATATATATATATATATAGACGTTAAGTGTTAAACGTTAAAGTTTTAAATAATTCGCGATCTTAGACTATCAGGGTTCGTGTGTAAGCATCGTTTCTAGGCAATCGGTCGTCACAAGTATCGTTGTGATCTAGATAGTGTAGCGTAAATAACAAAAGAAATTTTGATACTAGTAGAAAGGGTTATTAAATAACGTAATGATTTATTAATCACTTATTAGCATCTACTATTCATAGGGGAAAATTACGGGAGGTTACAAAGGACAACTAACCAAGGAGTATAGTGATTCCCCGGGTCGTTATGTCCCAGCGAGATGTGAATTCTGTAATAGAACGAATATGGGATCGGGTGATAATTGAACAGAAAAGGTTTTGATTGATTTACACTAAGGAATAAAAGAAAATAGCTTAAATAAGCTAATAGAACAAGTATGTGAAGGAAAAATACTTAGAAACGTTTAAAACTTAAAAACGCGTACGTTTAATTTAAATTTACGTAACTGAACGAAATAAAAAGTGTGGAAAACTAGAAGGGGGGTTGAATAGTTTTACGTCTTTTTAATTTATGAAAACTTTTGTTTACTTTTTAAAACTTCGATTCTATCTTATGTGAATTCAACTCTTGATCAATATGAACATATATAAGCAAATATAGATAAGTAATGCAAGTAAGGTAAATATAATGAAATAAGAGAGAGAGAGATGGAAAGATCAAACCACAACACGGAGATTTATAGTGGTTCGGCTACAAGGACACCTTCCTTGCCCTACTCCACTCCTCGAGTCACCTACTCGAGAGTTTTCTTCACTATGTCAACAAACTCCCTTATGGCGGAGAAACCTTACACAACTTTAGCTTACACCGGCTTAACGACACAAAGCTAGATGTCGAGTTCTAATCGTAGCTAGAACCAATCTCACAACTTATACACAACTTCTACACGACTTTATCACGACTTCTTCACGACTTCTTCACAACGGCTTCACGACTTCTTCACGACTTCTTCACGACTGCTTCACGACTACTTCTTCACAACTACTTATTCACAACTACTTCACAACAAATTTACAACACTACTACGTAGTTACACTTAGATCTACTTATCATAACTACACAACACTTTACACAACAACACATTTGAATGAGGTAAGTAATAACACTTCTTCACTAGTTGAAGTAGAGTTCTTCTTTTGCACTTTTGGTGGTGGAAGCTTGGATCACTTAGAAACCAATGCTTAAGAAAATATGATCAAAGGATTTACAATGTTTAGAATGAATTTAGAACAGAAAGTTTTAGTGTGCAAAAGGTGAGTAAAAGTCCAGGAGAAGACTGGTATTTATAGGAGAAAAATTGGACAGCTGGAAGTCTACTGGAGCGGGGGCGGTCCCCTTAAATACGGGGCGGTCCCCTTAATAATTAAGGGGGCCGCCTAGTAAAATTAAGGGGGCCGCCCCTTCTGTCCGTTGGCCAATTTTGTCCTTTTGTGGGGAAGGTTTTTCTGGAACATTTTAACTGATTTTGGTTAAAAATTTGAATTCATATTTTTATAAAAGATTAAACATTTTTATTTAATGCCAAAAATGTTTTTCAAAAATATATAAAATGTTTTTGATGTTTTATAAAAAATCTAGTTATTAAGAAAATGTTCCTTTGATCATATAATGCATTAAGCATTAGTTCATTCATACCTTAAGTGATTTGAGTTGTAGAAATAGATATTTACAACTAAATACTTGTTTACGTCATAATTTTCCGATTAATGATTTTACATTTTGTGATTATCAAAACGTAGAGATATCGAAAAATATTAATAACGTGTTTAGGCATTATTTATATCAACAATCTCCCCCTTTTTGATGATTACAAAATCTAAACTCATTAAATCTAAAAATTAGTTTTTAGACAAGTATTTAGTGAGTTTACATCTATTTCTCCCCCTTTTTGTAGAATCAAAAAGGTTAAGCCGACAAGTTTTAGTAACTAAATTTGTCGGGACGAAAACTCCCCCTTGATGTGTACTCCCCTTCGTTTGGGGGCACCAAGGAAACGAGCTATGGAACGCTTGCAAAAAAAATGTTAGAAGCACAAGTATATGTAACAACAATAAGCAAGCATTTAAAATAAAATCATTCATTTAATAAAGGTGTTGTGGATAAGTACACAACCAAAAGATTACAACATGAAGCATGCAAGCATACAAACAAAACTACTAATGAAACTACATAATCATCTTAGAGGTACATGGTCTTCCATGGAGCTTGCTTGCAAGAAGGGTTTGAAAAATTATTTTTAAGCATTGCATATGCTTAATTGGGTGAAAATGGAGGTGGTGGTGGTGTAGTGGGTGAAGGAGGTGGAGGAGGTGGTGGTTGTGGGTTGACAATCATGTGTTCAAGAGATGAAAACATGTAGTGTATCTCATCTCTAAGACCAAAGATTAAGGTCCGGTTATGGACGCAACAAAGACAATTATCACCATGGGCTTCAAGCATTGCCCAAGGTATAGGAAAGAATGATGGTGGGGTTGGTGATGGTGAAAAGTGAGCATCAAGAGGTGTGATGGGTGATAGGGAAATGGCAAGTTGGGTGTATGAAGGTTCTTGAGTGGATGGTGGTGATGATGCTCTTGGTGATGATGTTAGGTGAGTGTGGATGTAGTCATTTATGGATGAGGTGGATGTAATGGAGGAAGATGAAGCTCCATGGGTGGATGGTGTTTTTGATGGTGCATTAGGTGCACTTGGGGATGAATTTTGAGGTGGTGGTGATGGAGTTTTGATGTCATCTTGGGTTAGGTCAATGAAAGGTTGTTTTGGTGGTATGATAACAAGTCTTTGTTTCTTTGAAGTCTTAGAGATGGAGGATTTTGGTGATAGCATTGTGGATAAAAAATGGGTGTTTGATGAAGGTGATGGTTGATGAAGTAAAAGGTAATTGTAAGGAGGGTTTTTATATTGTGAAAGTGTGGTTGATTTAGGCAAATTATGGAGGTATTGTGGTAATATTCCAAGTCCAGTTCGTGCATTAAGGGTAATGGTAGCTGGGGCTAGGTAAAAGTGGTCACAAGATGCAAAAGGAAACAGTAAAATTTACTGTCCAGATGGCCGGTCCCCTTAATTGTTGGGCGGCCCCCTTAAAAATTAAGGGGACCGCCTAAGGAATTAAGGGGGCCGCCCATCTGGTGAATTCCCAGGCGACCAAATTTGAAAAATTTCCAGAAAAAGGTCATTTTTAGGGTGTCTTTGCAGCAAGTTCCATTTTGATCATGTACATCAAGAATGATTAAATATTATCAATTGCATATTAAAATAAATAATATACATATTGAAGACTAGAAAAAAATCATATTAGAAGCATATAATTTCACATAAACTAGTAGCTAGGTTCTAATAAGTTTATCAACTAACAAAATAAAAGTCATAGCAAGCAAATGTCAAGATAATAATACTACATATAAGTGTCTAATCACAACATCAATAAAAATCAACTAAGCATTCATCAAATATGTTTATTTCTTCTTCTTTCCAAACATTTTTCCAAGAGTCTTTCCAATAGACTTGAAACCGCCTCGTACTTCTTGACGCATCTGCTGTGTGGTGTTGAGCAGTTCGGTTTGTCTTTCATATAGCAGTTCGTCTGTTCATTCGGAAGGAGAAGGGACTTGATACTCGGTGTAATCAAGATCCGGAAGATTTTGAACGAAGGTCCTAGGTGATGGGGTACTAGCACGTGTTGTGCCCTCCTCCTCATCATCATCATCATCATCGTCTCCTTGATGTGATGTGGAACCACGAGGTGGAAGTGAGACAGATTTACGAGATTTTCCTTTGTCACTTCGGGAGCGACGAGCACGGACACGAATAAGTGGATTGAGGACCGGTAGAACAGACTCATAGAGTGGACTCCGAAGCTGTGGATAGTGTTCCATGATATCATTGTAGAGACGGGTGAGAAACATGCCATACGGAAGATTTGCATTACGAGTGTTTTTGGCGGACATGATACGATAGACAAAGAGATATGCCAAATTGTACGGCTTTTCAGCAACGATACAATACAACATGTGGAGTATGCTCGCTGTGACATGATCACGGTGACCACTGGTACCGAACGCATTCTCACGAATGAGTTCTTCCCAACGTCTCATGTCTTTGCGTAGCTCCTTGAGAAGGACTTGGTTTGGAGTGATGTCAACATCTTTTGATTTGATCTTTCGACTAGTCGTACCACGAGCTAGTCCAAGATATTGACGAATCTCTTCAGGAGATGGAATCTCTGAGTAGTAAGGACCCTGTTGAGGTCGATTTTCCTCAAGAGACGAAAGGTCCCACTCATTAGAGAAGACGGCTTGACCGGAGAAGGGGATTCTTAGAATTTGCCCGAATTGAGCAAGAGTAAGAGTGATGAATTGGTTTTGAATCATGAAGGATATGAGGATATACCCATTGGGATCGGTTTGTAACATCACTTGACTATAAAAGTCGAGGACAAACCGGGAATGATTGGCTCATTTATTTTGTAGAGACAATCAAGACCAACGTTGGTGAACATTCGTTCGATGAAGTCGGATTCATAGAACGATGGATGGACAATTCTTCCTTCGTGAATGTTCCTATCCTCAATGGGACGATAGAAACAAGCAACAGAGGGAGCCATGCCCGGAGTGGAAGAGACTTTAGGAATGTATGCTTTTGTTTTTGAGACATCGCCAACTGTCACTTTGGGCATTTTTACCTATACAAGATAGCAACAAACAAAAAATAAGAAAATGACATGCATATATTAAATATGCTACCTATGTGGAACGTAAACATACTTCGAATCTAAAACTTAAGTCCTAAGAAGTAGTTTACAATGTTCCTTAGTTTTAATTTTTAACTCGCTTGAAATGTATTTTATGATGTTAAAGAATAGTTATAGGGATATTATGATAAGAAATCAACAATATCCGAACGTTCTTTTATACGTCATAAGCTACCTTGAAATGTGGCTAGACAAACATTGGATTGTATATCTAGCTATTTCTTACGAGTGTTTATGTTAAGTAACTTAGATTTTGACTCAAAAATTTCTTTCAAAATGTTGTGCCAAACGCTCCTTTAAATAAGAAAATAACTAGTAAAATTTCAATATACATATGAATTATGTATCTTGATGACTTAAAACAACTAATTTCATGTTTATAAATTTTGACAAGTAGTTGTGAATTACATTTTGATTAATTAAAGTGACTCTAACCACTAATCCAAACGCCCTCTTATTTAAAGAAAATATTTTTATGATTCGAAAAATATGTTTTTAGGATTAATGAGTTATAATAAAACAATGTGGTTAGTTTTAACAAGTGTTTATGGCATAATTCAACAATGTATAATAAGTTTTAATCGAGTGAGTTTGGTTTTTCAAAATTTTGATATGAGGTTTTTAAATTACTTAGTTTCTAGGTTGTTTAAGCATTCTAATCCTATGGGGAGCATTTGATTACAACATTCTTAGACTTATTTTCAATAAAAAATTAAGTTTGGAAAAGTTTAGCAAAAGACCTAATTAAGATTAGACTCAAAATTGAATGAAATTAGATGAAATGTATAATGAAAAACTTACTAAACGTGTTGCTAATCGATGTATAGATGTTTGCCCTTTGTGAAATTGACTCGAAGAGGTGATTTGATGATGGATTTGCGATGGCAGTTCGTATACAGCAGAGTGGGAGTGAAATGTGTTTGAAAAATGTGGTGTTTGGTAAAGATTTTTGGAAGAAAAACGTTTTTAGGAGCTACAGTAGGCCGGTCCCCTTAAACATTAAGGGGACCGCCCCCGTTTACTAGCCGGTCCCTTTAAACATTAAGGGGGCCGCCTGCCAAATTTTAGAATTTCTTGATTTTTGTTTCTGACGGCAAAATATTTATATGTATATATTTATAATATATCAAAAATACGTTTATTGGCACGAAGAAGGAATACTTGACACATTTTATTAACATAAACTTAATCTTGATAATTTTGGACAAAATGCTCAAGACGTCAAGTCGACAGGAGGTTTAAGGATTGGGAAGAAATGTGCGTATATATATATATATATATATATATATATATATATATATATATATATATATATATATATATATATATATATATATATATATATATATATATATTAGTATTATGTGTAAGTGTGGGATGTTGAGTAGATTTTGAGGAATGATAAGGTAATGACGGAGATAGGTGCTGGCGGTGACGGGAGTTTGTTTCATCCATAGTTTATTTGACTCGACGGTCAAAGAGCTACTTCTACATTAATCCACTTAACTCACTTCTCTTCATCACCATGAGTTATGTAACAGTGGACACGGAAGATTTTCGTGTTGAACGTTAGAGTTCAAAAGAGGCAAAGGGGGGAAGAAAAGGTTCGAGGACGAACAATTTCTTTTAGTTCTAGATAGTCAACAAATGACGTATCTAGGTTATGTGCGTATATATTTATATGTATATATATATATATATATAGTATGTATAAATAGTAGTATAGGTATATATAAGTATATATGTATAAGGACAAATCTACTAACTAACATACTAAGCATAAAAGATTAATGGGGCATGCAATTGGCTAGTTCATTTATCTACGCATATGATGGTGAGCATGAAAGAGTGGCGTACCTTTTGGTCTTCAACATGTGGTCTTCAAGTTCTTCAAAGCGTATTAACTTATAAAAGTCAATTACGAAAGAGAAAACGCCTTTCCCGATGAGTATGCAATCTAGCCACTTGGTCCCCATGATCTCATTTGTCCAAAGATGTTTGGCCCAAACATGGTTTGCAGTTGACTCGGATGCATATATGGTAGAAGTATTCCCCAAGGATTGTAGCTTGGTGGATTTGGGTAATTCCACATTGGGTAACTATTACTATGACGGTTTGGTATATTTTGGTTTCTTTTAGGTTGAGGAGTTTTAGGCCGAGGGTGAGGACTAGGTGGTCTTCTAGGTGGAGGTGTTTTTGACCTTAATCTTGGTTTCGAGTATTTTACTTCATTTTTTAAGGATGGTTTATAAAAGGTTTTTACTTCCTCATCACTAGCTATAGGTATTTTTCTATCTTTTATAAGTATATACTTAGGTTTTGACTCTAAAGGTTTTTGCTCACTAGTTTCACATTCAAACTTTACATTTTTATTTTGACTATTTGAATCCTTAGTTGAATTGAATCCTAATCCGGTTTTATCACTTGATACTCTTTGAATACTTATTATTTCCCTAAAAGAATTACTACTATTTTCGAATTTGTTAAGCCTACAAATTTCCTCCTTAAGTATTTTATTTTCATTTTTAGTTTCTTGACATGTTTTACATTCAAGAATTTCTTTTCCCTTTTCTAAGTTATGTAGTTTGATTTTTAATTCTAGTATTTCTTTTTCTAATTGATTATTAATGTGTTTTAGTGATTTATTTTTAGTCATTACTTTTTGGCCTAATATACATAACCTATTATATTCGTTATCTAGGTCTTTTTCATCTAATGATAAATTTTCATCACTAAAGTATTCGGTTTCGGAACGTACCTCACTTGATGTCTTAGCCATAAGACACTTCTCTTCTTTTGTGGTTTCTTTCTCGCCTTCTTCACTGTCACTCCATACTCCTCCAATGAACGCCTTTTGGTTTTGCTCCTTTGACATCATAGGACATCTTCCAATGAGATGATTTGGATCACCGCATTTGAAGCACTTCCTCTCGCTCTTGCTACCTTTGTCGTCTTTGTTTCTTTGGAGTGTTTTCCTTTCGTCATGTGGTTGTCTAACGAATCTTCCTCGTCTTTTGAAAAACTTCTTGAAGTCTCTTACGGCCATGGCATATTCTTCATCATCACTTTCGGAGGTTGAGCTATCCTCGTCACTTGATGCTTTCCTAGCTTTCAACGCGATTGACTTGCTTTGCTCTTTCTTTCCTTTGACCATCTCGAAGTCTTTCTTGATTATTGCTTCGTAGAATTTCAAGTTGCCAATCAACTCGTCAAGTTGAAGAGTTGACAAGTTCTTTGATTCTTCAATCGCCGTAACTTTAGCCCGCCATTTTGGATGAAGAGCCCTAAGAAATTTCCTAACAAAATTCTTACTAGAAAAACTCTCATCAAGTGCCTTTAAACTTGTGATGATTGTGTTAAACTTAGCAAATGCATTATCAATTGATTCCTCTTCCGGAATCGTGAATTGTTCATATTGTTGAATAAGAAGATCTATTTTGTTATCTTTGACTTGATTATTACCTTGGTGAGTTATTATTAAAGAGTTCCAAATTTCTTTTGCGGTTTCGCACATAAAGATTCTTTTGTATTCTTTACGTGGTAGCGCATTATAAATAACCATTTTAGCCTCATTATTTTTAGAAAGTTTTCTTTTTAAATCATCACTTTGTTTTTCAAAAGGTACAATTTCATCCTTTTTAGTTTCAAGATTATGTTGAATAGGTAAAAAATCACCATTAGTAATAACATGCCAAAGATCTAGATCTTTTGACTTCACATAAGTTTCGAATCGATTTTTCCAATATAAAAATCCATCACTTTCAAATAGTGGTGGTCTTTGCATAGATTGCCCTTCTAAATATTTTTCAGATTCCATAGTTCGTTTCAAGTTTTAAAATACAGTTAATTTTAAAAATCCTGTTTGACGTGGCTCTTGATACCAATTGTGGAAAACTAGAAGGAGGGTTGAATAGTTTTACGTCTTTTTAATTTATGAAAACTTTTGTTTACTTTTTAAAACTTCGATTCTATCTTATGTGAATTCAACTCTTGATAACGCTCAAATCTAACATGTTTTTAGGAGCGTTATTGTGGATTTTATGCATATATATTGGTCACTTTTATGAACTTATGGTACTTAATGGAGTATAATTGCTATTTTAGGTTCATGGAAGCTCAAGTACAAGAAAACGAAGAAAAAGGCGAAGAAATGATCAATAAACGAAGATTTATGCATGTACGAAGAATTCCCGACAAATGAAAGTCTCTTGGAGTATGTTCGAGAAGATAAAGTCATGAAGTTTGTCATTCCAAAGACTCAAGAATAAAGTACAAGAGGGAAAATGAGAAAAGAAATGAAGAAAAGAAGCTTAAACGAAGAAATAATGGAAGCCTCGTTGTTCCCGACACACCTTCACCATTTTGGCCATAACTTGAGTATACGAACTCGGATTTAGTTGATTCAAGCGCCCACGGAAAGCTAAGAGAAAGATCTACAACTTTGGTTTTTATCACTTCTGGCCAGGAGGCTCCATCCGATCGGTTGGGGCCCGCATCCGATTCGGATGGAGCAAACTTGACTTTTACGAGAGCTCCAACCGATCGGTATTGCCCCGCATCCGATCGGTTGGCTGAAACTGCCTTCTCCAAGTTATTTTTAATGCTTCATTAAGTGTCATTAAGCCCCATGTCCAATCATATGCCTCTATTAACTCCTAAACCAGCATTTTTATGACACTTTGTGCCCAAGTAACTTACTTGTTGGCTAAGGATGACTTCTACCTATTAATAAGACCATTTTGACATGGTTTTGGATGTGAAATTCTAGCCTCCACCCTTAAAGACGAATTTTCACCAACTATTATCAACCCCAAAAGACCACAACCCTCTGCCATTTCCAGAAATAGTGCTCAAGTGCTTGAAGAAGTGTTCGGGTGTGATTTTTCGGCTTGGTTAGAAGTTGTAGTTGATTGGAGGCTTGAAGGTTGCTATAATCCTTCACCTTTACCTATTGTAATTGATACCTTGGGTAAACTCTTGTTACTTTTATATTTCATGATGCTTATGATTTCCATGATTGTTGAAGACTTATGTTTGGTTGAATACAATATGGTTTTGTTTTGTATACTTGTTTGGTTTATATGATAACTTGTGATAATAGGATGTTTGGATATTATTAGTGTTTGTTTGATAACATCATGTTTGGTTAAATTGGATATTGTCTTGTTTATTGTTTTGATTAATCATTGTTGGGTCTACATGTCGACGGGATTCTCAATAGTGGTTGATTTCAATTCATTAGTCGACGAATGTGTTGGTCTTGTACTTTGTGACGATTGTATAAGAAAATTAATAAACATGACAAGTGAATGTTTAATTTGGATTAAAGGTCGAAAGACATCTTTTGAATATGTGTTCATCAAGTAAATGGAACTTCACAAATTAATAACATCAAAGTTATGGGATCGAAAGAACATCTTTGTTTGTTGTTGGTTTAGGCATGAGTTTTATGACATGACCAATTGATTAAGACTTATGTATATTTGATTTATAAAACACTAATTTATTATTGGTTCTAGAGGCCGAAAGGAATACCTTTGATAATATGTTTTCCAAACTAGTAAAGGCTTACACCAAGTCCTTACACCAAATCCTAGTAAAGGCTTACACCAAGTTCTAACTCACTTATTATCATTGCCAAACATGTATGTTCTTTGTGTGCTTGTTCTTATATTGTTTTTCTTGTTGGTTTGATCCGTGACAATCATAACCATCAACTTGTTACTTGCATAAACAAACAAATAACACTTGAGTGCAACCAAGTCTCTTGGGACGACCTTGACTTACCACAACCTCTATACTACAATTGACTAGGGTATACTTGCCCGAATGTGTTCCTAGTTAACCGGTAATTCTTGTTTATAAATTTAAAGCTCGGTGAACGCATCAAGTTTTTGGCGCCGTTGCCGGGGATTTGCGTTTGTATTTTTGTGTTTGTTTGTTTGTTTGTTTGTTGAATTGTTTGCTTGAAATGTTCGATTGCTTGTTTGCTAATTTGTTCGAATGCTATATTGCTCTTGCTTTTGTTTGATTGATTGCTTGTTTGTTGCTCTTGATGTTTGCTTAAATTGCTTGCCGTGATTTTTGTTTCAAAAAGTTCCCATTTCTCTTATTTTCTAAAAAGGTCTTGGCATCAAAATCAAGTGTTTTGGTGTTGGGATTTGGTTTCATGTGTTCTAAAAATGCTCATTTCAATGTTTGCTTCACAAGTTTTCTCGAAAGTGTCTGCGAAAAAAAAAAAAAAAAAACCCCACCCAAACAATCCCAACCGAATCGGATGGATTTCCATCCGATCGGATGGAGCTCTCGGTAAAAAAAAATAAAAAATAAAAAAAATTAAGTTTTGTTATTTTTCGTTTTCTTTAGTATTTAATGTTTGGTTTATGTTAGTTAAAGTTTATAAATGAAACTTATAAAAAAAAAAAAGAAAAAAAAAGAGAAAAATACCGAGCCTTCTATCCGATCGGTTTGACATCCAACCGTTCGGCTGGACCTCCCAAACCATCTCAACCGATCGGTCACAACCCGTAACCGATTCGGTTGGAGGTTTCTGTTCCATTTTTTTTTTAGTTTTTGTTTTTCTTGTTTTGTGAGTTTTATATTTTATATGTTATGTGATCTCTTGCATGTTTTTGTGTTTCTTTTTGTTTTAAGTGTCGTATTATGTTCTTGTACATATGTGTTTATGTGTTTTATTTACTTGTGTTTATTTTCGTGGATGTTACTTTAAGTCTTCTTGTTTTATTTTGTCAATAAAAAGTTTTAAGTAAAACTTGTTTTTTTTTTTTTTTTTTTTTAAAAAAAAAGTAAAAATGTTTTTCCGAGCTGTACAACCGATCGGATGTGCAAGCATCCGATTCGGTTGGAAGGAGCACATTTTTAACGAATTATCCAACCGATCGGTTAGATACCTTGACCGATCGGACGGCGCTCT
The DNA here is from genome assembly GCA_021014915.2 of Artemisia tridentata subsp. tridentata. Lineage (NCBI taxonomy): Eukaryota > Viridiplantae > Streptophyta > Magnoliopsida > Asterales > Asteraceae > Artemisia > Artemisia tridentata. The sequence continues at coordinate 86,931,642 of CP139504.1, forward strand.
CGATAAATATTTTCCAACCCAACCGATTCGGTTAGATACCCTGACCGATCGGATGGACCAATCGGTAAAATTAAAAAAAAAAAATGTTATTTTCATTTTTCGTATTTTGTTTTTTTTTTTGTGTTTGTGTTTAGATCGAATAAGTTTATATGTCTTTTGGTTTTTGCAAGAGTATCATTTCTTTTTAAATTTGTTTTAGTTTTGTTAAATTAGTACATTGTGAATAAATAAGTACTTGTTTTAAAAATAAAAAATGTTTTGAACTTTGTGGGTATGTTCACTGGAAACCCTCACGAGACTTCACTCGTCCACTCGGGCCACCGAGGGGTTTAAAAGGCTTGTTGCATACGCTAAATGCAACCGTGATGCCTACGAAAGTGAGTTTTTGGATTTTACGCGTTTTTTGTAGTTAATTTATTTTTGCAGATTTAATAAGCTCTTGGAGATTGGATTATTGGTGATACTATACTTGGTGTGGAGATGTTTTGTGAAAGAGAAATCGATTGATCTCATAAGCTTATGCTAGCATTTGCTTAGCACCTTATCATATGGAGTTCGATCGCGATTTCTTGGCCCGGGAAGTTTCGTTTCTCTTAGTTTATTTATTTACTCATTTATTTTCCCTATTTTACATGCTTTGAAGTTTATTTTTCACAATGAGTATAATGCTTAACTTAAGTGTGGGGGAAAAGTTAGATGGTAAAAAACGAAACTGCTTTTCAAATTTATAACTTTTTTGGGCCAATTTAAAATTTTGTAAACTTGTTTGCCCCTTGTGATCTAATTGTTTTCACGCTTTTAGGATAATATATTAGAATAACTGGATAAATCCACTGGTGAAATCTGTAATTTTGAAAAATTTGAGATGTGTCCCGATTAATATTGCAATCCATTCTGGGATCGATAACATTTGCTAGCACATATTATAGCCCTTTCCACTAAATTGTGAGGATTTGAGCCTGTTTCGTATATAGCATACATCTTTTATGCTTTGATCTTTTTCTATGAGTGTGCCGGTGATTTTATTTATTCTAGAACTTGTACTTGTAAATCATTACCAGATCGCAGTAAGATCGCATTCGTGTGATATAAGTGTATTCGTGTGATAAAGAGGCACCCTTAGGATTAAACCAAATGGCCTTCCGTTTACATCTAATGATATATTAGCTAGCTACACTGGTTAGTTAACCACCCATATGGACCCATTTGTTAGCGTTTATCTTTAGCGCTATATACCCCTAGTTAAACCCTTCGAGCCATCCTTTTCATTTTTTATTAAATCCAGAAAAAAAAAAAAACAAAAAGATTTTACACTTTAAACCTTAGCCTAACCCCTTGTCAAAGTCTAAATGGTTGGTTGCTAGTTGCTTGGAATGTTGGATTGTTTTTGATGATTAATAGTTTGGTTACACTTCGTTATTTGAATGTGCCATTCCGACAAAGATGAAGGTGGCCAACTTCTTATTTGTATTTTTGTGGTGTATGCTTATGCGAAGTGTGCGGGAGATGTTAGGTATGAAAGGAGAAAGAAAAAAAAAATGTGTGAAGAAAAAAAAAAAAAAAAAAAAAAAAAAAAGAAAGAGAAGGAAAAAAAATGAATAAGTCATCAAAGAAAAAGAAAAAAAAATAGAAAGAAAGAAAAAATATATGTGATGACAATTATAGCCAATGTGCTATATTATTATAAAGATGAAGGAAGATGAAGTATGTTTGAGATATCGATTAGCCAATGTGCTAAGACGTGATATACATATATATTTGGTGATCGATATGTGAAGAGGAGAAGATTGTTAACTATAATCATTTACGGGTTTGCGGATTGTTTAGTGACTAGCAACATGGGTATTAGACTTGACTTTATTTTTCTTTTAAAACCAATTTCACAAATACTCCCATGCCTTATCCTTACCCCTTTTGACTTTGTGAAATTATTAAGTGTATTGACATGTAGTGACCATCCGATTTCTTGAGGAATTAGGTAGCGTTGTTAGCGAACTAAGGTTATCCTTAGTGACCATCCGTTATTTGGTGATGCAAGAATTCGTTGTTAGCGAGCTATTATGTTTTGCACAAGATAGTTGCACGTAAGTCTGATATAACCCTTGAAGCCTTAAACCCAAATAAAAGTCCTCTTTAGATGTTTACACTTTGTGATTACGCCACGTCGGTGGAGTTTTGTTTCTTGTACAAGCCTATGGTAATAAACGAATCATGACTGAGCAATGAGTGTGATTTATCTTATATATACTCCACTACCTAAATAAATGAGTGATTGAGTGAATTATACTTCGTTTCTTTTTTGTGAGGTGTTTAGAAATGTTACTCAAGCAAGAAAATCTTTATACATCTCGGTTTTTCACCAAAAAGCTTAAAAACGATGAATCTTATCTTGTACTTGTACTTGGTAGATTTGCATCATAATTTTTATAATTATTTTTTACGCACCATGTGGGATTTATTTTTCTTTATATTTGCTTGAGGGCAAGCAAACCCTTAAGTGTGGGGGAGTTTGCGCTCATTTTTCGCTTATTTTCTCTTAATTATTTAAAAAAAAAAAAAAGTTTTTACCATTGGTCTAACTGATCGGATGTGCGAGCATCCGATTCGGCTGGCAGGTTGCATGTTTTTACGAATTGTCCATCCGATCGGATGGAAGTGCAAACCGATCGGATGGATGCCTCGTTAAAGTTTTCAAAAGTTCAATTTTTCTTTTCGTTTTGTCATTTAGGTTTGAATTTTAATTTTTCTTTTTTTAGATTTGCTTGAGGGCAAGCAAAGTTCAAGTGTGGGGGATTTGATAACGCTCAAATCTAACATGTTTTTAGGAGCGTTATTGTGGATTTTATGCATATATATTGGTCACTTTTATGAACTTATGGTACTTAATGGAGTATAATTGCTATTTTAGGTTCATGGAAGCTCAAGTACAAGAAAACGAAGAAAAAGGCGAAGAAATGATCAATAAACGAAGATTTATGCATGTACGAAGAATTCCCGACAAATGAAAGTCTCTTGGAGTATGTTCGAGAAGATAAAGTCATGAAGTTTGTCACTCCAAAGACTCAAGAATAAAGTACAAGAGGGAAAACGAGAAAAGAAATGAAGAAAAGAAGCTTAAACGAAGAAATAATGGAAGCCTCGTTGTTCCCGACACACCTTCACCATTTTGGCCATAACTTGAGCATACGAACTCGGATTTAGTTGATTCAAGCGCCCACGGAAAGCTAAGAGAAAGATCTACAACTTTGGTTTTTATCACTTCTGGCCAGGAGGCTCCATCCGATCGGTTGGAGCCCGCATCCGATTCGGATGGAGCAAACTTAACTTTTACGAGAGCTCCAACCGATCGGTATTGCCCCGCATCCGATCGGTTGGCTGAAACTGCCTTCTCCAAGTTATTTTTAATGCTTCATTAAGTGTCATTAAGCCCCATGTCCAATCATATGCCTCTATTAACTCCTAAACCAGCATTTTTATGACACTTTGTGCCCAAGTAACTTACTTGTTGGCTAAGGGTGACTTCTACCTATTAATAAGACCATTTTGACATGGTTTTGGATGTGAAATTCTAGCCTCCACCCTTAAGGAAGAATTTTCACCAACTATTATCAACCCCAAAAGACCACAACCCTCTGCCATTTCCAGAAGTAGTGCTCAAGTGCTTGAAGAAGTGTTCGGGTGTGATTTTCCGGCTTGGTTAGAAGTTGTAGTTGATTGGAGGCTTGAAGGTTGCTATAATCCTTCACCTTTACCTATTGTAATTGATACCTTGGGTAAACTCTTGTTACTTTTATATTTCATGATGCTTATGATTTCTATGATTGTTGAAGACTTATGTTTGGTTGAATACAATATGGTTTTGTTTTGTATACTTGTTTGGTTTATATGATAACTTGTGATAATAGGATGTTTGGATATTATTAGTGTTTGTTTGATAACATCATGTTTGGTTAAATTGGATATTGTCTTGTTTATTGTTTTGATTAATCATTGTTGGGTCTACATGTCGACGGGATTCTCAATAGTGGTTGATTTCAATTCATTAGTCGACGAATGTTTTGGTCTTGTACTTTGTGACGATTGTATAAGAAAATTAATAAACATGACAAGTGAATGTTTAATTTGGATTAAAGGTCGAAAGACATCTTTTGAATATGTGTTCATCAAGTAAATGGAACTTCACAAATTAATAACATCAAAGTTATGGGATCGAAAGAACATCTTTGTTTGTTGTTGGTTTAGGCATGAGTTTTATGACATGACCAATTGATTAAGACTTATGTATATTTGATTTATAAAACACTAATTTATTATTGGTTCTAGAGGCCGAAAGGAATACCTTTGATAATATGTTTTCCAAACTAGTAAAGGCTTACACCAAGTCCTTACACCAAATCCTAGTAAAGGCTTACACCAAGTTCTAACTCACTTATTATCATTGCCAAACATGTATGTTCTTTGTGTGCTTGTTCTTATATTGTTTTTCTTGTTGGTTTGATCCGTGACAATCATAACCATCAACTTGTTACTTGCTTAAACAAACAAATAACACTTGAGTGCAACCAAGTCTCTTGGGACGACCTTGACTTACCACAACCTCTATACTACAATTGACTAGGGTATACTTGCCCGAATGTGTTCCTAGTTAACCGGTAATTCTTGTTTATAAATTTAAAGCTCGGTGAACGCATCAACTCTTGATCAATATGAACATATATAAGCAAATATAGATAAGTAATGCATGTAAGGTAAATATAATGAAATAAGAGAGAGAGATGGAAAGATCAAACCACAACACGGAGATTTATAGTGGTTCGGCTACAAGGACACCTTCCTTGCCCTACTCCACTCCTCGAGTCACCTACTCGAGAGTTTTCTTCACTATGTCAACAAACTCCCTTATGGCGGAGAAACCTTACACAACTTTAGCTTACACCGGCTTAACGACACAAAGCTAGATGTCGAGTTCTAATCGTAGCTAGAACCAATCTCACAACTTATACACAACTTCTACACGAATTTATCACGACTTCTTCACGACTTCTTCACAACGGCTTCACGACTTCTTCATGACTTCTTCTTCACGACTGCTTCACGACTACTTCTTCACAACTACTTATTCACAACTACTTCACAACAAATTTACAACACTACTACGTAGTTACACTTAGATCTACTTATCACAACTACACAACACTTTACACAACAACACAATTGAATGAGGTAAGTAATAACACTTCTTCACTAGTTGAAGTAAAGTTCTTCTTTTGCACTTTTGGTGGTGGAAGCTTGGATCACTTAGAAACCAATGCTTAAGAAAATATGATCAAAGGATTTACAATGTTTAGAATGAATTTAGAACAGAAAGTTTTAGTGTGCAAAAGGTGAGTAAAAGTCCAGGAGAAGACTGGTATTTATAGGAGAAAAATTGGACAGCTGGAAGTCTACTGGAGCGGGGGCGGTCCCCTTAAATAGGGGGCGGTCCCCTTAATAATTAAGGGGGCCGCCTAGTAAAATTAAGGGGGCCGCCCCTTCTGTCCGTTGGCCAATTTTGTCCTTTTGTGGGGAAGGTTTTTCAGGAACATTTTAACTGATTTTGGTTAAAAATTTGAATTCATATTTTTATAAAAGATTAAACATTTTTATTTAATGCCAAAAATGTTTTTCAAAAATATATAAAATGTTTTTGATGTTTTATAAAAAATCTAGTTATTAAGAAAATGTTCCTTTGATCATATAATGCATTAAGCATTAGTTCATTCATACCTTAAGTGATTTGAGTTGTAGAAATAGATATTTACAACTAAATACTTGTTTACGTCATAATTTTCCGATTAATGATTTTACATTTTGTGATTATCAAAACGTAGAGATATCGAAAAATATTAATAACGTGTTTAGGCATTATTTATATCAACAAAAAGTGAATTCTTATCAATACAAATCCCACGGATGTGAAATTTATATCTTTGGAATCCTAATAATAAAAAAAATTATTGGAAAATTAAAATTATTTATATGACTATTTAATTAATTATTTTTAATTAAAAACTAATTAATAACTATTTAAACTAATTTAAATTATTATGAATACTAAATGAAAAGTAATAAATATGAAAATTTATTCTATAAATACTATATGATAGCAGAATACTAGGAAAAATATAAAAAATTAGATAAGCCCACTAATAAGCTGAATTGGGCAAATAAGCAGTTTAAATAAGCACTTCAAATAAGCAAATAAGCACTAGAATGCACCAAAAGCTCAGGTATAGTGTAATAGACCTAAACAAACCTAATTCAACTCAAAAAACTAAAATAAGCCCAGGCCGTCAACTAGAAAAGCAATGAGCAGTATGCAACTAAAGTGGCAAACTACCCTACTTGTGGCTGATTTTTTAAGCACTGTAATAAGCTCTAAAACACAAAGTAAGCGTAGATATGAAAAGCCTGCTATGTGGGCTTCCCAAAAATCCAAAGATCTTAGAATAAGCTCCTTAAATAAACTCTACAAGAGCTTGTGAACTGGGCTGGTGGGACTTAGTGTATACTGAGTCAGTGTATACTGACTTAGTATATACTGAGGCTTATGAAAGAATTTTTGGTCCAAAATAAGCTGAGCAAATAAGCAAGAAATGGAACAAAAAGCACATGCATATGAAGATGGCCAGAAGGGCTTTCTAAATTAACAAGTTTCACACACTAATATGCACTGATAAGCTTTTAAGGAGCTTATGAAAAAGGCTATCTAGCCTGTGCACAGGGTATATATTTGACTTTTTAAGTTTAAACTATATAGTTGACTTATATGAACTTTAAGGTTAATCTACTTACTGATTATGTTATATTAGGCTAATTAGAGATGAAATTAAGCTAGATGACCAAGTAATTAACTACTGTGATGAAATTTATACTCCAAATCCTAACAGGTAACTAGCAAATAGAGATTAAAGGCTATTTTGACTATTTATCAAACAAGGTCTGTATTTTATGGTTGCAATGAGCTAAAATGACCTTAAGTGATATATGTAAACCAAAGTTAACAACAATAGCACCTTATATCACAGTGTACACAGTTAATCCAAACAAACCTTATACAACACTTAAAGTAGATTTTCAAAGTAAATGACTTACTAAAACCTTAACACTGATTCCAAACTCCATCTTATGATTATAACAGACCATAAAAGCATAAAAGACCAACAATACCAGCATGAAACACAGAAATGAACAATATGCTATTTTAACTGTGAAATAGAGATTTTAAGCAACAACAAATTCCAATGAAAGAGCAAACTAATTTAAGCTCTGATTTCACTTAAACATACCACAGAAACATAAAAACACAAAGATAAGAGCATAAACTAGTTTCTACAGTAGAATACAAATATTGAGGAAAAGCTTACAAACTTGCTATTCAGCTGAAAATCAAGAACCAAGAACTTTAGATCACACCTATTGGCTTTCCACAAAGCCTCTAACCCAGGGCCATCCAAAATTTACCCTGCTCCAGCTTGATTCATCATCTTCACTGAATTTTTGATTTAATTGCTATTTTTGTATATTTTCTAAGTATTTTTTTATTTCTAAGTTATACAGGTTCTTTAAACTTCTAATAGCTTATAAAAGCTATATAAGGAGCTTATGTGAGCCTATGAGTCCAAAACAACAATTATAAACATCATTTCAACAAACATGAGCATTTGAGCAAGGAAATTTGCATAAACTGAAAAGAGGACTTAATACTGAAATTGAGACTTGCAAAAGATTTATTATACACTGAGAACATGAAATACAAAGCTTGAAAGCTAATTGATACACTGGAATTTAAAAAACATTAAAAAAAAACATAAAGACAATAAAAATTAAAACTAGATATCTCTCCACACTGCTCCTTAGCTGCTTTATAAAGATCTTTTGAACTCTGTCGACCTCTCTGAATGTATCCCACTTCATTTTAGCCACTGGATTATTTGCATTCATCCTAGCCATACAAATGGCTATTTTGGCGCCAAAAAGTCACAAAGTGAGTTGGGGCAGTTTTGAAGCAATTAAAGAAAATTGGAGGTTTATGGAGGTGGAGGGGGAAATTAGATAGTAGGTTATGGAGTGGGAGTGAGGTGGTAGAGAAGACCAGAGATGTGGAGGGTGGTTTTGGTTTACCAGTGAGGTGGTAGAGAAAGGTGGTTTTTATTAATAAAAAGGACGGGTTGGGTATTTTGGGATTGGGTATGTGTAGTGGGTTGGGTTTGTTTTTAGTTTAGGTTAAAAAGATATTGGTTAAGTGGTTTGGATTTGGTAAAAAAAGGTTAAGCTCAAGGACCAATCTTGTAAATTCTGAAACTCCAGGGACCTAGGCTGCCAAAGACTGAAAATAATTCCAAGGACCTTTTGTGTTGTTTTGGTATTTTTGGGGTTGACTTTGACTTTTCTTGATCAAATGCACCATTGTTGTCGAGTCGATCCAAAAATGTTCGTTTTCTCTCCATTTTCAATCCTTTGTACATGAAACAGATAAAAACACAATCCAAGGATATTTTCTGTATTTTGAAACATTTCTGAGTGTTTTTAAATGTTTTTGCAGTTCAGATGGGATAAAAATGATGAGTATTTACACACTCATCAATCCCCCACACTAAACTATTGCTAGTCCCTAGCAATCCTTTTTTGAAAATTTAATGGATTTTATGTCTCTTTACCAGATAGCCATTACTTCTGGAGTAGCCAATGTTTTAGTATGATACTATGGTACATTGATAACCAAATGATTTTTAGCAAATCATCAGCTGTCAACGGATTTGATTTGTCTTTACCAAAAGCCGTTTGCTTTTGGACTAGCCAACTCTTTGATAGAATACAGTTATCATCTTGGTGAGCTGATTACCAATTATGGTTTTCTACTGCCTTAACCACAAGCCATAACCTTGTGGGCTAGCCAACTCTTCACTATCAAAGATATGGTGAGTTGAATACCATACAATTTTTGGCAAATTGTCAGCCATAAACGGATTTGAGATATCTTTACCTAGAGCCGTTTGCTCTCGGATTAGCCAGTCCTTATGTGGGTTAGACATGGTGGACTGATAACCATTTGTTGTGTTAGTGCAAAGCACTTCCACCAAATGAAAAAATTTTAAAATTTTGGCCAAAACGGGGTTATTAGGGCACTAGAAGGTACTCATGTGATCAAGCTCGCCAGAATTCCCCCCCCCCCCCCACACTTAGAATTGAATATTGCCCTCAATATTCAAAGCACCGGCTATTATGCCGACACTTAGAACGTAAAAAGGTAATACTACTAGCCAAGAGTGGAAACACAACAATTATTATTATTATTATTATTATTATTATTATTTTTTTTTATTATTTTTTTTATTTTTTATTTTTTTCGATATGATATACAAAAGCAGGGGAAACTCCCCCACACTTAGGTGTTAGAATAGAGAAAGAAGACAGAAATATGGGTGAAAACCCATATGGTGTGCTAATATTTTTGTTCACCGAGTCACTTAGCTTGACTCGACCCCGCATTCATTGGTTCATGGAGAAAGTTTCAAGATCCGGGCCAACCATGGGTGGTATATCCTCTCCAAAGTAGTGTTTCAAACGATGACCATTCACTTTGAAATTTGGACCGTCATTTTGAGATAACTCAATGGTACCATATGGATAAACCTTTGTAATAGTGAATGGACCAGACCAACGGGATTTGAGTTTGCCTGAGAAGATCTTTAATCTTGAATTGAAAAGAAGGACTCGATCACCAACGTTAAAAACGCGGTTCTTTATTTTTGAGTCATGAATCTTCTTTGTCTTTTCTTTGTAGATCAAAGAGTTCTCGTAGGCCTGATCACGTAGTTCATTTAATTCATTAATTTGAACTTTACGGTGATCACCCGCAGTTTGGATGTCAAAGTTAGCATGTTTCAAGGCCCAGTAGGCTTTGTGCTCTAATTCGATCGGAAGATGACATGCCTTTCCGTACACAAGCTTGTAAGGCGTACACCCGATGGGTGTTTTGTAAGCTGTACGGAAGGCCCATAGTGCATCATCCAATTTATCCGACCAGGATGCACGATTTTCTCCTACAGTCCGTTCCAAGATTCTTTTAATACCCCGATTTGAAACTTCCACTTGTCCACTTGTTTGTGGGTGATACGCGGTAGAAAGACGGTGAGTAATACTGTATTTAAGCATGACTTTTTCAAATTGTTCATTGCAAAAGTGCGTACCGCGATCACTAATGATAGCACGGGGAGTTCCAAACCGAGAAAAGAGTGATTTCAAAAATTTACACACTACTCGGGCGTCGTTGGTGGGGAGAGCTTTCGCTTCATCCTATTTAGATAAATAATCGATAGCCACGAGTATATACTTGTTCCCTCGTGAAGACGGGAACGGGCCCATAAAGTCAATGCCCCAAACGTCAAAGATTTCACAAACTTGAACGACGTTTTGTGGCATTTCATCTTTTTGAGATATTGGTTAAGTGGTTTGGATTTGGTAAAAAAAGGTTAAGCTCAAGGACCAATCTTGTAAATTCTGAAACTCCAGGGACCTAGGCTGCGAAAGACTGAAAATAATTCCAAGGACCTTTTGTGTTGTTTTGGTATTTTTAGGGTTGACTTTGACTTTTCTTGATCAAATGCACCATAGTTGTCGAGTCGATCCAAAAATGTTCGTTTTCTCTCCGTTTTCAATCCTTTGTACATGAAACAGATAAAAACACAATCCAAGGATATTTTCTGTATTTTGAAGCATTTCTGAGTGTTTTTAAATGTTTTTGCAGTTCAGATGGGACAAAAATGATGAGTATTTACACACTCATCATACATCCTCTTGAATTTATGTGTTCTTGATCTCTGTAAACCTTCAAGATGCCTAACCCTTTGCTTCAACTTTCTGATTTCATCACCTTGAGAAGTTTTAACCTCCTTAAGCTCCTTCTTGAGACCAAGAACAACTTTTGACAATTTTGTACATTTTGCCATCAATTCTTTAATAAGTTCCATACTATCCTCACCACTTCGGCCTGTGTTACCTGGCCCAAGAGGTGGATCACTGGAATTGTCAATGTGTACATGTTGATCCATCAATTCCTCTGTTTCATGTCTATCCTCATCACATCGGGATGTGTTACCTTCCCTGAGAGGTGAATCATGGGATGTAAACTCAGTATCAAACCTAGTTTGATCATCTGAGCCCCCTATATTATCCATTTGGCTGGGGTTACCATCACCTGTACCAGGTTCATGTGAACCAGATACATTAGATGTTGCTTTGGTTGGGGTCTTATTTATGTTACCACTTGCCTGCTCTGCTTCTAAGCTAGCAGCAGTAGTGGTAGCCCCTTCCAACATGTCACCTTCCACACCTGTGACAACCTCATCTGCTCCATCCATCCTAAAACTAGCCTGAGGTAGCTCAGTGTTCTTATTTTGTGAATTCCTAGGGTTTTAGGTCTTTTGAGGTTGTGGAGATGATTGTTCCAAATTGGGTGTGTGTTGGGCAGCAGTTGTGGTTTCTTCACCTTCACCCTGATTTTGAGCCATCCTTTTTCAAGTATGAAAATAATTTTTGTTAAAGTTTAGGGCAAACAAACTCCTTTTTATGAACCCTTGGATTTGAAAGTTGTTGGTTCAGAATGAGTTGCAAAAATCTTGGATAAATGTAAAATTTTCCTTGTACATTCTTTTTCAAATCATCCATTATCATATTTGAAAAATTAAAAGGTTGTCCTGTAGCCAGACAAATCATGGCAGAAGCCTGAGTTGTACTGAATTCATTCCAACCTGAAGTTTTTGGAATTAGACAATAGAGGATGGTATGAATCAAAAACTTCCATTGAGGACAGAGAAGACCTTTATAAAACTTTAAACCTTCAACTTTCTTCTCATACCCCATGTTTTTAAGTTCCTCAAAAATGATAGAATTTTCAAGACAAGTTATTTCCTCATCATCTGCAAAGTGAAGAGCTTCTCTCACAGATGATTCAGAAATAATTATCTTGTGGCCATCTAACTTAGCCTTTAAATGTTCTTCCCCATTTGTAGTTCTGATCTTAACAATAGACCAAAACTGATCAATGTGGAAAACAAATATAGTAGGGTTTGCTATTAATGCATACTTAATGTGAGTAGCATTAAGAAAATCTATTACCTCAGCAAATCCATCAGCTTCTTTAGGCTTTTGAAGAAAAGCGACTTGATTGTGACTATCTGAAGAGATTCTTGTCGACATTGTGAATTAGGGTTTTGATTTTGTGGGTTTTTAAATCAGATGTTAAAAAGTGTGTTAGGGTTTGAATTAGAGTGAATTTTGGGCGCACAAAGCCAATTATGAGATCGAATTAGGTTTTTAAGCCGTTCAGATTGAATTAGGTTTTAATTGGCGCCAAATTTACAAAACCGACCCTACACTTTCAAAACGAGCAGTAGAATCCCAGAAGTTACAAAGCGAGCAGTAGAACCCTCAGCAATAGAAACTTTGTAACTAGCAGTAGAATGTCTGCTGAACTTTTCAAACACCTTTTTCTCATCAGACAAGCATTCCCCTTTGACTTTTCCTGCAAAAGATTAGTCCAAAACCACAAAAACACAAGAAAGAATATACCACAATAATTACAATCCAAAGTTATACTTAGCAGTTGTATAAGGAACAAGCAGCAGAACTAAATATAACTAACAACAGAATTAGCAATAGTAGAAACAACTTATTGACTAATAACAGTACAAATCCTTACAAAACATTACAAAAACACAAAGAGATAAGAATTTTCAAAGATTGATCATTCCAATACTAGCAATTAAAAATTGAAATCTACCCACATCAAAACCTTTTGTGAGCAAATCTGCAACATTATTGTCAGTATGTATTTTAACAATTTGAATTAATTTCTTTTCAAAACAATCTCTTATAAAATGATGTCTTATCTTAATATGTTTTGTTTTAGAATGAAAAACAGGATTTTTAATAATACACATTGTACTGTTATTATCAATATAAATTTTGGTATGCATGAAATTATACCCATAGTCCAGTAATTGATTCTAAATCCAAAGTACTTGACCACAGCAACTTGAAGCAGCTACATACTCAGCTTCAGTTGTAGAATTTGCCACCACAGTCTGTTTCTTGCATTGCCATGAAATCAACCTATGTCCAAGAAATTGACATCCTCCAGTTGTTGATTTCCTATCTAAACATGCTCCAGCATAATCACTATCTGAGTATGCCACCAGATCAAAAGGTGAATCTTTTGGATGCCAAAGGCCCAACCTAGGTTGACTCCTTAAGTACCTAAAAATTCTCTTCACAGCATTCAAATGTGATACTTTAGGGGATACTTGAAATCTGGCACATGCACACACAACAAACATAATGTCTGGCCTGGAAGCAGTAAGATACATCTATGAACCAATCATTGATCTGTATAAATGCACATCAACTTCTTCTCCATCTTCATCCTTGACCAGAGGCTTGTTGGACTCCATGGTTGTCTTAGTAGGCTTCACATCAGAAAATCCAAACTTCTTCAAGATATCAACCACATACTTATCTTGGCTGATAAATATATCATCATCCTTTTGTTTGACTTGAATTCCTAAAAAGAATGTGAGTTCTCCCATAGAACTCATTTGAAACCTGTTGTGCATTAGCTTCTCAAAATCATCACATAACACCTTGTTGGTTGACCCAAAAATGATATCATCAACATACACTTGAACCAATAAGATATCCTTTTTGTCTCTTTTGATAAACAAAGTCTTGTTAATTCTTCCTCTACTAAAGCCATTGTTCAACAAGTACTTTGATAAGGTGTCATACCAAGCTCTAGGAGCTTGATGCAATCCATACAATGCTTTCTCCACCTTGTAAACTCTATCAGGATAATCAGGATCTTCTAAACCAGGTGGTTGGGATACATAAACTTCCTCATCAATTTTCCCATATAAGAAAGCACTCTTGACATCCATTTGATACATTGTGAAGTTCTTATATGAAGCATAAGCCAAAAATAATTTGATAGCTTCTATTCTTGCAACAGGTGCAAACACTTCATCATAATCAATGCCTTCTTCTTGAGTGTATCCTTGAGCCACTAATCTTGCTTTGTTCCTGATCACAATGCCTCTTTCATCTCTTTTGCATCTAAAGACCCATTTTGTACCAATTTCCCTTTTCCCCTTAGGCAAATCAACCAAGGTCCATACTTCTTGAAGCTTAAACTGCAACAACTCTTCTTGCATAGCTTCCACCCAACTTTCATCCTGTAATGCTTTTCTGAAGGTCTTTGTAGCTATTTCTTTGATGAAGAGATTGAGCAAATAAACATTAACTAAACAAATCTATCAATCCTTTTGTTTTACTTCTTGTTTGAACAGCAGATTCAACATCTCCTATGATCTGCTCTTTTGGATGATTTTTGTGAACTCTGGTGGTTGGAATAGGACTGACAGGGATTGCATTCTCCATATTTGTTAAGTCAGCCTCTGCACCAAACCCATCCAAAGCTTCATCATCAGTATCTTCATAGATGTTAACCAAACCAGGTATATCTTTAGGATAGTCATCATCAGTAAAAGATCTTCCATCTGTATCAGTAGTAGAAAACTTTGGTGCAGCAGTAGAAACACTAGGCTTAGCAGTTGTAACTTTGGGTTTAGCAGTAGAATCATGATTACTGCTGCTAGGCTTAGCAGTAGGAACTTTTGGCTTAGCAGTAGAATCATGGTTACTGCTGCTAGTGTTATTTCCTCTGTTTTCCACATTTGCTGATTCATTATTCTGCACTTCAGCAACAATTTGTGGTCCTTCATTTACCACTTTTCCAACATCAGAAGATTTATCCCCACCTTCTGTATCTCCTTTTGGTTCTTCATGAACAACATCATCTTGTAAACTATTTTTCTCTTTCTCTTTCGCTTTGAAAGTTGGATCAAGCTTCCATTTTTCAATAAAAACAAACTCCTTTGTAGATTCATTCACCTTAGCTTGTGTACCTGCATTAGAATCAGCTTTTGTACCTGCAAACTCATTAGTTGTACCTGCAATCATTGGCTCATAATTCATGCTTTTGGTTAGTGAATCAATATCAAACAGCCAGTCAGGACCACTTCCTGCAACATTAGGTTTGACTTCATTAAACCTAACATGCAAGTTTTCTTCCACATGTCTAGTTCTTTTATTAAATACCCTAAAAGCTTTACTATTGGTAAAGTATCCAACAAAGAATCCTTCATCAACCTTCTCATCAAACTTGCCTAGGTGATCATTGGTATTCAAGATAGTAACAGGACACCCAAATGGTTTTAAGAAATCTATCATAGGTTTCCTACCATGTAACAGTTCATAAGGGGTCTTATTATGAGGCTTAACTACTTTACTCCTATTTTGCACAAAATAAGCAGTATTAACTGCTTCTGCCTAAAAAGTAGTAGGTAATTTTGATTCAGATAACATAGTCCTTGCAGCTTCAATAAGTGTCCTATTCCTCCTCTCAGCAACACCATTTTGTTGAGGAGTTCTAGCTACACTAAACTGTCTTAAAATACCTTTTTCCACACAAAACTGGTTCATAACACTATTCTTAAACTCAGTTCCATTGTCACATCTTATCACCTTAACTTTATGATTGACTAGGTTTTCTACTCTTGTTATAAAAGCCTTAAGAATGCTAGAAGTCTCATCCTTAGTTGCTAAAAAGAAAACCCAAGTGAATCTACTATAGTCATCTGTGACAACTAGGCAGTACATTTTCTTATTCAAACTCTTCACATATGTTGGCCCAAACAAATCCATATGCAACATATATAAAGGCTCAGAAATATTGTTCACAGCTTTGGACTTACAAGAAGCTCTGTGTTGTTTTCCCATCTGACAAGCAACACAAGTTTCATAATTTTCAAAAACTTTTGAAGGTAAACCTCTTACAAGGTTTCCCTTAACCAATTTATTAATAGTTTTTAAATTTAAATGGACAAGTCTTCTATGCCAAAGTTTGGATTCATCACTTGTGGCCTTTGCAAATAGGCAAGTTAAAGCTTTTTTGGGAACTATGTTCTTTATGTCAACACTGTATATGTTGTCTGTTCTAGGGACTCTAAGTAGCACTAATTTATCATCAGGCAACTTAAAATCAGGAGATAAGACAAGACATTCAGTATCTGTAAAAAGAACAAAATTCTTTTTGTCACACATTTGTGAGACTCTAAAGAGGTTGAACTTAAGCCCTTTTACAAAGTACACTTTTTCAAAATCCATTTTGCCTGTTCTTATTG
This sequence comes from Artemisia tridentata subsp. tridentata, assembly GCA_021014915.2. NCBI lineage: Eukaryota > Viridiplantae > Streptophyta > Magnoliopsida > Asterales > Asteraceae > Artemisia > Artemisia tridentata. The sequence goes on from CP139504.1 coordinate 86,947,922, forward strand.
TACCTTTACCAACAATTTTTTCTCCTTTAGGATCATTTCCAAAGGCTACATATCCACCATCAATTGCTTCAAAATCTTCAAGGTTGGACATGTCTCCTATCATATGTCCAGAGCATCCACTATCAAATATGCATTTGTCCTTTAATTCCTCTTGTAGATTGCCCTGCACATAAAGTAAGAGAATCAGTTTCTCTTGGGGACCCAAGCCATTACTGACTTGGATCTGCCTTGTGCATCAACATAGTCAAATCTCTTTAAATCCATTGATGCACTGCTGTGTCTGAGAACATGATCTAAAACCTTTATTTTTGGTTTCCAGACTCAGCAAGCTGAGGCCTTTACAGCATAAAAATGGTTGCCCAAAACAGTGTCTGTTATCACTTTTGGCTTAGCAGTAGAAACATCTGTATTATTTTGAAAAGGCCTTTTTGGTGGAGCACTAGTAATTGACCTAGTTACACCAGATCTCATCAATACTGCCCTTGGAACCATGTTTTTGTTAGCATGAGGGTGAGTCTTTTTAGAAAAGTTTTTGTGGTTCACCCTTCTGTTTTGGTTCCAAACAGGTTTTTGGTAGTAATAACAATCTTCCTGTAAATGCTCAAAACTACCACATTGATAACAAGCCTTTTTAACTAACTTAAAATCACTACCTAACTTATGAGAAATTAGGTTGTTCCAGTTTCTTTGATTTCCTCTAGGCCAGTTATACCTAGTTATACCTTCTTTTAGGTTGTTCTCTAGGTTCCTCATTATATTCAACCATTTTTCTAGAGATTCTATTACCTAACACAGATTTTATAAACTCAACTTGTTTAGCCTTAGATTCAAATGTTTTAGGAATTTCTTCCTTTTTAACCTTTGGTGTTGACTCAACCTGTTCCTCTGAATCATCCTTTTCCTCATCACTATCTGACATCCAATCTTCAATAATTGGACCATCATAAAACTTCTTTTCTACCTTAGGTGTTTCTTTATTATCCTCACGAGATTCACCTAGAGATTTGCTGTCAAGTTCAGTTATAAAAGACAATTCTCTCTTAGGGGGTGCAAAGGCACTCTTAACTGGAGGAGGTACATCATTATATCCTATTCCACTACATCTCCTCATCAATTGACTCTCAATAGACTTATGCACAAGATCAGATGCAAATTGCTGTTTCTCAACTCTAACTACATGTTTTTCTTTTTCAGACAAAGCAGCATCTTTTTCTTGTTGAGCTTCTTCTAGCTTTTTATTAAGAACATTAATCTCACTGTTTTTAAGAAAAAGCTCTTGTTCTAGAATATTAATCCTATCAACATATTCTAACTCATTCTGTTTGAGAAAGTCAAGTTTTTCTTCAACAGATTTCAGACCATATTTATAACCTAAGTTATCTAGTTTTAACTTTTCAACTTCAGCTCTTAGACTCTCATTCCTAGACTTAAGCTCTTCTACAGTATCTAAACATGATTTAAATGAACAACTGGACTCATTAGATACCTCAGAGTCTGAACCAGATGATGAAGAAGCATAAGCCATCAAAGCAAAGTTGGGTCCTTCCTCAGCTTGGTCACTCCAATCATACTCTCCCAAGCCATCACAAGACACCAAAGCAGCAGTAGTCTTGGTTTCCTCAATAGGAAAATTCCTTGTATTCTCTCTATTCTTCTTGGGTGCTCTGCATTCCCTTTCAAAATGGCCCTTCCTCTTACAGTGTAGCACTCAATCTTGGACTTATCAAACCCCATGGTGTTTTGTCCTCTGTACTTGAGCTCCCTACCTGTCTTCTTCAGAAATCTCCTAGCTCTCATGATCAGCATAGCCATTTGCCACATCAGGTCAATTTCCTCAAGATCATCAGGATCAATCTGTTCCAAATCCTAATCTATAACAGTGGTACTTGTGGTAAGATCAGCCAAGAAGGCACAAATAGCAGCATCACTGATGTTATCACTATTTGTTGAACCAGCAACAGAAACATTTGTGCTAACAGCAGAAACTACATGACCAGCAGCAGAATAGTTTTCTTGAGAGCTACCAGAACTCTTGTTGTTTGAGGACACAAAAGCTAGGTTTTGTGTACTAGAAGATGAACTGGATGATCCTTTGACTTCAGATTCATACACCTTCAGGTTGTTGTTTAAATCATCCAAACTCATCTTTTCAAAATCCTCCTTGTTTCTCCAGACCACAGTATGCATGCTACATTCAGATGACAAACTTCTGAGAAACTTGAGATTGATGTCTTCTTGAGGCACTGGAACCTGTATAAGTGCCAACTGACTTACCAGCTTCTGAAGTCTATCATAAGTAGCATCAATGCTTTCAGAACTTGAGGCCACAAAGGTCTCAAATTGATGCTTCAATAAGTTCTTCGTTGACTTCTTTGTAGCTGCATTCCCACCAAATCTTAGTTCAATGGCTTCCATCAAGGACTTAGCATCCTGTATGTGACTAAAGCTCAATTGATACTCATTAGGTATCCCCATCATGAGAATAATGTGAGTCTTGATCTCTAACCTTCTTTGAGCCTTGTCATCAGCAGATTTAATGGGTAAGATTGTCCCATCAGCAGCTTTTGCTGGTAAAGTATCACCATTCAGAATGACTTCCCACATGGAGTAGTCAAGCATCTTGATGTATTGCTGAATTCTCATCTTTCACAGCTCATACTCACCAGGCTTGAGCATGGGCACTTTTGATGCAGTCACCATATGAGTTGATTCGGATTCCATTACTTCAGTAGATGTTAAACAGAATAGATCACAAATTCTTCTTGATATCAGTTTCTAGATCACAAGCTCTGATACCACTTGTTGATCCCAGTTGAGCAATTGATCTTATTAGTTATCTTAGATATAAATCTAAAACAACAAGTATAGAAACTGTTCTTGAAACAATATTAAACACTATGCGGAATCTAATGTTTAATCTTAAGAAGAATAATCAATGAAACAGTAGAATTCTCAACAAACACTTCAATATATTAATATACGAATACTCAACAGTATTAAGGTTTTACAACCTTGAAGTGAGTCGACTTTTAACAATGATACGTACGTAACTCTAACCCTAGAACCTCCTTTTATAGATTAAGGAGTTCTTTACAAGAAACGTATAAGTCTAACTAAATAGGATATATACAAATTCCTTTTCATACTTATCTAACCGACTATACATCATTATCACATAAACAGTAGAAACTAACTCTAGCAGTAGAATCATTAAGCCTAGCAGTAGTATCTACTTAGTGTATTCTCTTGATCTTTATCAGCAACTCCAGCAGTAGTATGAATACACTAGCAGTAGTATCATTCTCACCAGCAATAATATGACACTTAGACAATTTTCCATTTAGCACCACAAGCAGTTGTATCTAATCTGAGCAGCAGCATCTCAAAACCCAACAATGAGCATATGAATTGTTTGAGCAGAATGACCCGTTTTGACAAGCAAATCTTCCAACTTTTTAATTGTTTCTTGTTTCTCAATGATTTCAACAAGAAGATCATTTTCGCGTTTTGAAAAATCTGCTTTCAACTATTTCTTTTCTTTTTCAAGATCAGAACAAGTTGATTTCTGTTTAGAAAGTTGGTTTTATAAATCTGAAACCTTCGCGTTTAAGGATCTTATTTTCTTGTTCAAGTTAACATCGAGTGTGTCAAACTTGATTTGCAATTGTTTTTCTCTTGAAACGGAGTTTTTGTAACCATTTTCTATTTCTGACTGTCGTGTTTTATTAAATTCAAAAACTTTTTGAGTTTCCTTATACTTCTCAAGCTCAGCGGTCAATTTCACATTCGCGACCTTTAATTCGCTATTGACCTTTTTCACATTTTCAATCTTAATGCGACAATTATTCAGTAATGATTCAAAGAGAGCACAAATTTCCTCATCATTAGCATCATTTTGTGCAACTTGAACTTCATTAGGATCCATATATGGAGTTTCACAGTTAACATTGCTATTAACTTGCTCCTCCACATCTGTATCATAATTAGGTTCGAGAGGCACAGAATGTGGCTTTTCATGAGCAAACGGATTTTGTACCTCATGTAGTGGTTCTGTGTCATAAGTTGGAGGTATTTCAGAATCACTGCATGATGTTGTTTCTTGCTGATTAGCCATAAAGTTGAAGTTTCTAGTGAGATCTGCTGCATTATCATTAACTTTTGTTGTAACCATGCAGTCATATTCCTTAGCAGTCAACGGTGTACCCGACTCTTCCTTTTCGGCTAGCATCAACATGTACTGGAGCTTTTCTAGCTTCGTCATTGCATTGACATTGCAATCTCTACCAATATCACTACTGTGAATTTCAGATGTAGGTTTCTGAACCGTAGTCATAAAACAATAATTCTCATTTTGATTAACCCCGTTCTGATTCACAAACTGATCCATTTGGTTTCCAGTATACTGCCCTGCATATTGCATCTGATTTCCCATCTGCATACCCATAGCATTTCCTTGCTGATTCTCGATAACGTCAACCATTTGTCCTTCTTGACCCATATAAAACTGCGTGTTGTCAGTGTACGATGAAATCCATTGGTTGTTGTTATGTGGTTTGATGTTTAATGCCTTGGAGAATAACGCAAAACCATTTGCCAAGGCAGTTGTGATATTGTCTTGCTGAGTTGCCATTGATGAAGTTGTGTATGATAAAGTTGATGTAGGATCGTTGCAAAGAAATAGGAGTTATGATTGATG
>CP139504.1:86952717-86970000 GCA_021014915.2 Artemisia tridentata subsp. tridentata
CCCATGTAGAAGATTTAGTATGAATGTATATGTATGTAATGATATGTATAGATCTGTATCAGGTAGTGTATGAGCAGTGTGTATAAATATAGAGAGAGAGAATGCATGTGTGTGTTTAGATATTACTCCCTCCGTCTCAATTTAATTGTCCATATTTTCTTTTATGGGTGTCTCAAATTAATTGTCCACTTTCCCTTTTAAGTAAAAACTAGAGAATATAGTAAGGGAATATTCTCTTTGAGTGGTTGAAATCAAAAGTGGCCCCACTTTTATTAATCTCCGTGTTTTTTGTCTCCTGACAATTAAATTGAGACGGAGGGAATATGATGTAAGATAAAGAGAGATAATGGAGTAGTATTTATAGAGAGAGAAAAGGTGGGAGACACAATCCCACAATACCCGGATTATGTGGGAGACATAATACCCGGATTATGTGGCCGTAAATCCTGGGATGGCGGCGGTAGTGCTGCTGTTGCCATCTGTCCCAAGGTTAACGCCATCTATTCTATTACTTACAGTTATACTGGCCGGATGAGTTGAGTGCCTTTCGGTCTTTATTCGGATGACTCCATGTCGTCCGGACGGCCGGACAAGATAGGTCGTTCGGACACATACGTCAATAACATGCAAGGTACCTTTACGCATCTTTTGTAGTCTATATGCGAGATGGTTATTAGCTAATTGGTAACCTTCACATTTATTAATTTGCCGACTAGTGCACTACTGTAAATCGTTCGTACAAGTTAAAGACGCATGAACATCGTCTTGATTATTACATTTACATACATGTCCCTCCGTCCCATTTTAATTGTCTTAGGCCCACAAAATACACATATTAAGAAATTTTGTTTGTATGTTGTAAAATGACAATAATATCCTCAAGTTATTATATCAACTCTTTGATTGTATTTTGTCTTTTATGGGCAAAAGTGGAAATTTCTTAGAAATTGACAACTAATTTGGGACAACAAAAAGTGCAAAAATTGACAATTAAAATGGGACGGAGGGATTATTACATGTACATACATGACCCCACAACCGAATTTGTAATAAATTTTTTATCACTAAAAAGTAAAGTATAGCAAGGATACTTTCCAGTAAACTTTAAATAAACTAATTGAGTAATTAGCATTGTAGCTTCGTAGTGCGATATCAAATTTCCGTTGTTTTAACTTTTGATGATTTTTCAGTCATTAACAACAAATTTTAGTTTGAAGAGGTAAAATGTGCGTATATCTGTTAGATTCGTGTATGTAAAATATAAATAATGAATATGATTTGTATATATAATGTCATTAGAGGTGCACATTTTATTATTTTATTATTTTTTATGTTTTCAATGAATTTTTGATAGTTTAACATTAATTCTATACCCTTTTTTTTTTAGTGCATATATATCTTACTACAAATGTCTGTGTTCACCACTGAATTTTATAGGGTTACTTTGTCTTACAAGAGTGATCATTTGTTTTATAAAAGTGCATACCATAAGAGTGATCAGGGATATGTATGAAGGTGTGAAGACCTGTTTACGAATCACAGTGGGAAACACGGACTTTTTGGAAGTTGGGCTTCACCAGGGATCGGCCAATAGCCCATACCTCTTCGCCCTGATTCTTGACGAGCTATCACGAGGGATACAAGAGAGCATCCAATGGTGCCTGACATTTCACCTCTTTCATATCCCACTCTGACTGGATTAGATATTGTTGTTGTAGTTTGTCTTATAAGAAAAAATAAAATAAAAAACACAACTCAAAGAAATCATAAGAAATAGATGAAATACCAGTCAAAAGTAAATTCATAATAAATTATAAACACAAACTACTTAAGTTATTTATACAACAAAAAATTCTCAATATTGAGGGTTTTATTATTATTATTATTATTATTATTATTATTATTTCTCTATATTATCAACTATGATACCGATACCATTATTCAATAACTTAATATATATGGAGAGAATTTTCTATGTAAAAAAAATAAAAAAATAAGAAAAAAAATGAAACATTTCATCATAAAAGCAAAAAATATTTTTGACGAAAATCAAATTAGACCAATAAGAAAGCTCGATTTCGCCACGTGTGGCGAAATAAAGCTACCTAATTGACCAATAAAAAATCAAACTAAAGTTTAATCACGCAAGGTCTTTGGTCTAGTGGTATCTGAGTTGTCCACCAACCTATAAGTTATTGGTTCAAGTTCGTTGGAGGCATTTGTGAGATAGGTGGTATATGACGTGAAAAAAAAATGCCCGTAACAAAAAAAGGTTTGCAAAAAAAAATAATAATAATAAAAAATAAATAAAAATAAAAATAAAATGGGTCAAAATTTGAATTATTTCGTTTCTCATGTGCAGAAAACCGAAAATACGCATATAGTTGCAAACCTTTTTCCATGCTTTTAGATGAAAGTGTAAAATCTAAGAAAAAAAAAAACACGCTTCCAAGTTAATCACCGCTATGCAAACTCCCAAATTTCATCAAAATAAATAAATAAATAAATAAAGAAAAAAAAACATGAGAGTTGAGGACAGTTCAAAAAAAAAAAAAAAAAAAAAAAAAAAAAAAAAAAAAAAAAAAAAAAAAAAAAACAATTTGTTGAAGATTCTAAAAGAAATTCTTATATTTCATCCGTCATGAAATAATTGTCTATCGACAAAAAATACACAATTTAAGAAAACCATCGTCATTATTACTTTCTCTTTATTACGTTTTGTAGAATGATAATTTACCTTTAATTTATTAATTTATAACTTCTTTAAACTCTACAACAATAACTGCACATAAGGGTAACATGATAAACCACATCTAAATTTCTTATCAATTTTTGAACTGGAGAATTAATTTGAAACAATAAAAGAAAATGTGAACAATAAATTTGAAACAAAAAAGTACATAGATTTGGTAAGAAAACCCTAGCGGCCTAGCTAGCTCCAACAGCCTCAAGGGCAAGTTAAAGTTGTAGGCAACAAGCTTGAAGTTTTCTAAGCCGGATGGCAAGGTCACCTATTTTTCACCATACACATCAGCGCCACGTCAGCTTTCTCTCTCCTCTCACTCTCATTCACCACACTTCACCTTTTTGCGGGCAAAGCAAACTCATCTTCACCTTAACTCCCATTTATTTTTATTTATTTATTTATTATTATTTTTTTTTACACATGGTATCATTTTTCTTCCTTTTTCTTATGGTGATCAGATCACCACTTTGTGGTTTTAGGTTCTGTGCATACGCGTGAATTAATTTTGGTCAAATGATGATGTTCCTACTTGAACATAAGATGCATCTATGATTATTATTTTATTCACTTCTTCACATTATGACAAAGTTTGTTAATTTATTAATCTACGGTGGGAGGCAAGGGATATACGCGTGAGGGAGGGTGAAGTGGTGAAACCTTCACCTCCCTTGCCGAGTAGTCTAACAAGAATGTTTCCAGCCACTATAGAACAGTAAAGTTTTGAAGTATAGTTTACTTTCTTTCCGCATTAATACCAGTTAGAGATTATAATTTACATGGTTTGTGTGTTTATTCTTTTCCAAATATATTTGCAAACAAAATCTTCCCCCAACGCACATACAGCTGTCTCAAAAAATACTGGCAGACAGAACATCCATGCTAGTGTAAAGAAGGTTGCTTGGTTTGGTGTCGCTGTTTCAACTTACTTAACATGTATGCCACAGCAACCTTTCCACTGAAGTTGGTGTGTCCACGCGCCAGGCAGATCACACCGCCAACAAGGATCAACCCATTTGCTATAAGTCTCTTTGAAGGCTTCCGTAATAATTTTTTCTCACTGGACACCGCACAGACTTCTGAATGACCTATCTCTGGATGAGGTATGCCAGCATTCTTGCTGGGAGAATCCAGTGAAAGAGGTACCTACATCATCAGAAACATGAGATCCTTAAGGTGGAAAAATGGGAGTAAAAAGAAAAATACAAATTGATGTTAACTCACACAAGAAGATGGCAATAATTTGAGTTATATTGTACCTTCTGAATAAGTGTTATTGCACTAACAACTGAAGTCAGGTGACGACGCCTGCTGTCAGAATACTTCCGAAGAGCATTATCCATCTTACAGACGTAACTCCATATGCCTTTGGCAAATATCACCTTTGCCATTTCAACATTCAAACCGGCATCTTCTTGGTGAACCATTTTGATCTCACATGCATTTCTACCAGGAACTTCAACAAAATAAAGAAGAAAAATAAAAAGAAAAACATTAGACCAAGCCTTGTCTCGAAGCAAGTAAAAGCAATTTACAAATATCCACATGTTCCTACAGCTCTAGTTCCTGTTGATTGTTGTATCAGTACGCTATAAAGGATCTCTCGGTTCATTGAAGGAGTAAAATGAGACAAACGTACTCGACCAACGAATTTACAGATACTTCAAGGTTTCACTAGCCAAGATTACCATCAAGGCATTAACAGACTAAAACTACTGCTAGAAAGTTTTATTCATATTATCTTCTGTCAGTCAAAAGATGAGCTTTATCATATATACTTTACTTTTTCTATCTATCAGGAAAACCATCAGCGTTGAAGTTGAGAAGAAAATTTAATTTTTTCCTTATCTTTCACTCATCTTCAATTTATCATTATGTGCAGACACTGCAACAATTATGTGAACCTCCACACTCAAAACATAGGCGTAAAGATAATATACTTTTGTCACACTATAATATTCCATTTTTAAAGTTGTGTGAACTAAGGTGACCTTTTGCATTAATCACCTTTCATTTAGTTTTAAAAAGTAGGACTTACTTTCAGTTGATGCAGAAAGCCCACTCATATGTCAAAAAGGAAAGGGAAAAAGTAAATGTGTATGCAACTAACGGAAATAGACCTCTACTGCCAACAAAAAGCCATAAAATGGGAAAAGGAAATAGATGCTAAACAGTGATCCAGAAAAGTAATATACCCAGAAAAGTAATATAAACGGTAAGCTAGAAACTTACCTTCCCTAATTCTCCAACCGGATCTAAAAAGGCCAACGCGAACATACTTCTTTAATCTTGGCGCTAAAGGATGGTCACATTCCTAACAACACAGTTTAGTTTATCATCGTATCACAGCAAATCACATAACGAATAAAATATCAACGCAGTACAAGGCATCAAAACTATAATCTTTTCTCTAATGGACCCAACATAAAAGAAATGGTCCATAGGGATGACAATCTGTTCAAGCAATAACTTTATCAATAAACATTGATCAATAAGTCTATCATGGTATCATGTCACAAGTTTGTTAAGCTTTAAAATTATGTCAATTATAATTATATAACTAAGTGTAGGCATTTATACTATAAGTGGCCATGGCCCAGCTATGTATCTACTGATATTTTGTTTCAAGGGATATGGTACACTTTGACTACAGAAATGTGTTGCATAGCAAAAGCTTTGAGGCTTTACACTTGCTAGTATACACGGCGTCATATAAAGAACTTTCAAAAAATTAACACTAGGAATGATCGGATGCACAGTGAAGGATATATAGTAGAATATAATAATACCTTACTATAACAGTAATAGGTTCTATCTCTTCCTTCCCAAAGCCTCCAAGCTAGAATGTATTCTCTCGGGGTCAAGAGAGGGAATTTTTTAATCATACTTCCGATTTCAGTTCCGTTGGTTTCATCCACGTGCAACTGCTTCTGGTCAATCAGAGTCTTGTCCCACTCCTTTCTATAATAATTATCCATATAGAAGTCTCTCAACATCTCAGAAGAGCAATTGTTGAATATTGTCGTACTCAAATACTTGAGTGGACCACCATCCTGCAAGTGATTTCCGTGTTAATATGAATCAAGGAAGGGATGGTAAGTACTGAGTAGTGATAATAAGGTATACCTTGGGTTTGCAACACTTGACGAAGTAAGAGAGGGAATTATTTCTTTTATCGACGACTGCCTCCCAGTTTTCATCAATCTCATCATCCAAATCGTCCATGAGATGTTTAAGATCCATATCAGTAATGACGACGGCATCTGATATTCTGCAAAAGGAAAGAGTGCACAGTTAATCAGCAGGCACACCAAATAAAGTGTATATTTATGGTGCAAAGCTACTACCTGTTCTACATCGTATTGATATTAAAATATTTTCTGTGAACAGTTTGATCAATAGTATTGTGCTTATGCGGCATATCAGAACTAAACATGAAGAGTCAGTTATGTGCGAACTGTTATTAGAATGTCACCCTTTAATTTTTATATGCAAGATTGCACTGATCTCCCTTATTTATGGGAGAGTTGTAGCTGCAAGTCTGCAACATTTAGGCCCTTGATGACATTATAATCTGAATGATTTATAGTTAATAAAACACACTTATTTTGTTATCTCGTCCATCTATTTAGCACAAAAATTCCTAAATTAGACATGCTCTATTTCTGAACTCTATACCATGGCGATAAATCTAGGAAAAAATAAATAAATAAATAAATAAATAACTCTACTAGGAAATCATACCACCATCAAAGCTAACAAATTTTTTCTGATATTTTCAGTTTTCATGTATTACTGTCCACCTTACTAGTTTTGTATGTCAAATAAATTGTTTCATTTCTATAGTGTACATTGGGGTTGGCAATTCCTGACCCGAGACCGACACGAAAATAAACGGGTGGGTTGAGCATAAACAGGCTTCAGGTCGTGTTAAGGTCGACCCACTTAACCCGTTTATTAAACAGGTCATGTTCGGGATCAGAGTGGGTTAAGCTGGTCGACCTGCCAACTCGTTTATTAATTTATTTATTTAAAATAAAATTTACAAATGATTAAATGGGTTAAATGCTGGAGGTCTTCCTAGATGCAGTCTCCCTACTTTTGAGTTTATCTAGGGGCAACATTTGTCTACATTCGACCTCCCCCATACCCCACCCCGGCGGGATTGAGTATGTTGTTGGTGTTGTGTATTACATGGGTTAAACACCTCGGCCAACCCATTTAACCTGTTTAACCATTATAACCCATTTAACCCGCCAACCCATTTAGATAAACGGGTTAAGTGGGCGTTCAGGTTAGGCGTGAACATGCTACGGTTGAAAAATCTGGCACAATTACTTAAACATGCCTGGTTAAAGGTTTCTGAACCACCAACCCGAAGGCAACACTAATTGCCACCTCTACACTTAAATCACATTATACACAAAATTCTTTTGCCAGTATCAGGCTTTTTATTTCTTCCTATTATTAAATGGCATAACTACGGCAGTGACACAAGTTAATCAGAACCACTATCACTCTCAGTATCAGTTGCCTAGAAACTAGAAAGTTCAAATAATAGAATAAGATGGTTAATAAGTTATTCATATGTAACAGAAGAAAAAAAAAGTTCGACTTTATTGGATTTATAAGTAATAAATGAATAATAATAACAAGTAGTAAAAAAAGAACAAAACCTATGTTGTTGAGACGATGATGTGGTGGCAAGATTGTTGTTGGATCCAACTATGTTAATGTTGCTATTGTCGTTGTTGTTGTTGTTCTTGAATCGAGTTATGATTTGCCAAAGACATAAAAAGGTTACGACACCAAATGAATAGTAACAAGTGGTTAACCATTCGCTCCCAATTTCAATTTCAATATTTTTCCACATAAACTCCATTGTTGCTGCATCTGTTTTGTTTTTCTTTTCTCAATTTATTCTTGTCCACGGATTGAAGGAAGTGAGATTTATATACTATATTTATTGGGATTGGGATTGGATTATTATTATTATTATTGTCCCCCTTTCTTTCTTTGGTCTTATCGTCATCCAAAGGAAAGTAGGTCTCTATCACAACTTTGTTTACGTTTTCGTTTGTTTCTACGGATTAGGTTTTTTTTGTTGTTGACATTTTGGGTTTATTATTATGATTGGTCCCTGAATTTTTCAATAACTTTGCATATATGTGGCTTTGTTTACGTTTTCGTTTGCACGTTTCGGATATATTATATGATCGGTCCCTGATTTTTTCATGGATTTGGCATATGTATGTGGCTTTGAGATATTAGACCAATCTAGTGGTGCTCGTTCAGTATAGGTAGCGTCATATCACCGATAACTTTATAAAATAATCTCTTCCGTTATTTGTCACCCGACAAAAAACATACCGTTTAATAAAAACATAATCACTATTGCTTATTTTCTCTTATTTTTTTGCAGAATGATAGTTTTACCACTAACTAATTAATTAATATATTCTTTAAATTTCTCTATTTATTTTAAGTAGTAGATGGTTAAAATATGACATCCTAAAAAAACATGAATTATTAATTTGGGATGAAAGAATTAGTTGTTTCTTTGCTTTCTTCACTTTTTGTAAGGAATCCAAATCAAGGATAGAGAATGGAACTCTGACTCGTCATTCCATTCTTCGCATGTAACAAACAGTGGAGGTGATTCTCTTTCCTTTTTATCACCTTTCCATTCCATCTTATCAAACAACCCTTTATATGACAATTAAATACAAACATGTCCAACAAACAACAAACATAGTCACACACACTTTCTTTTAAATTCAGTGGTTTACACCTCCAGATTCTCTTTTCTACACTCCTCCCCCATCCCACCCTTTCACCCGTGAAAAAGAGTAGGATTACATCTAAAACCATAGATGTTAAGATTGTAATTTTGATCTTAAGACTGGCCCACGTTAATCTGCAACTTCTTTTCCAAATTTACGCAAAATAAAAACGCATATTTGGCTTTGAAAACGCATTCAAATCGTGCTACGTGTTAAAATAAGTGTTTGTTACCTTAAAGTTTCTTTGGTCTAAATAAGCAATTTGTAGGCGCGTGTTGGGCTCATACCCCACAAACCCTACAAGAATCAAGCTTGGGCTTTAGCTTAACTTGTCTACACCCAAGTCATGGATGTAAATAACATATGCGTATAAATAGACAAGTAAATGTTAAGCATCTCATAAATCGGCCCTGGTACTGGGCGAGACGGGTGACGGCCCAGGGCAGCAACATTTTGGGGCATCAAATGATCGAGGAAAAAAAATCATTTTTTTGTGATGTTCGAAGTGATAAAGTGCAGTCAATTTTATGGAGAAGTAAGAGCATACGGTGTAATGACTCACGAAGTGAGTTAAGCCTTAACGCACGCTGCGTTATGGCAGCGTTACCACACCGTCCCTTCGAGTTAAGTTGCTGCGTTACGAGCTGCGTTAAGGCTACATCAAATAAAAAAAATTCATTTCACCCCCCCCCCCAACGTCTATATTACCGTCGGAAATTCAAAAATAAATTTACAATTCACCCCCTCAAACGTTTATAAACGGGCAGAATCATTTAATAAAAAATAAAAATTCAAAACCTTTTTTTCACCATTATAAGTAACCAATTAACACACAACTTTTTTTCACACTTTCACAACTCAATCTCATCTACATATACTTCCATTTACTAGCAAAAAAATATCGGGATTTAACAACGACGATATTTTCTTGAATCTCATGGGTTGAAATAACGCAAACGCGGGTTCATCATCAACCAACATCCCTTTCCCTAACCCACTCGGCTTGTCGAACGAGGAACTTTACCTACAACATGCACGATTTCTACAATGGGAACAAAACACACTCAACACCAATTTCCAAAATCTACAATTCGCACAACAATCACAACCGTCATCCCAATCATCACATACACAAACCGGAAAAATGATGTTTCCGATGCACCTACGTCTTCTCACAAGCCATACAAACGAGGTGGTAAACGAAAGGCCAAAAAATCCAAAGAACCCGAACTAATCGAACCAAATGAAGAAAATCCCGATGTGAGCAATACTTCACTAAGTTGGCAACCAAGTGCAGAAAAACTACTTGCAAAGTGTTATGTGGCCGTTACCGAGGATCCACAAGTCGGGCGTGCACAAGCTGGCGATACGTTTTGGAGACGGGTTATCAACGAGTTCAATAGACTAAATTTTCAAAACCGCAATAAGGATATGTTAACAAACAAGTGGAAAACGTTGAACCGTGATTGCATACCCGTTCTACAAACATGCAAAACGTACGGAAAAAATGGGGGAAATGAGTTGGATATCATGCGACGGGCTAGAGAAATGTACCGTGACAAGCACAGATGTGCGCCGTTAAATAACGAGGAGGCGTGGGGGGTTTTGCGTGCTCATAAAAAAATGGGACGCGCCGGAAGCTCTTGATTTAACCGGCGATGTCCCAAGCCAAACCAACGAGGCGTTATTCGGTCATGATGACCAACCACGTCCGATGGGAAAAAAACGTGCTTCGAAGAAAGCCAAATCCGAGAGCACAACAAGTACCGGGGGAGCGAGTACCGGAGGAACGAGCGCGTCAAGCCAATTCGGGGAGGTTATGACATACGAGTATCATATGAAACGGGAAACAGCCCAAGAGGCGTATCGGGCGGCTAAACAAAAAGATCAAACGATTCAAATGTTGGAAGTGATGAAATTTCTAACGATTGACACTTCCGAGAAGGATCCAAACATTGAGTTTTGGATCGATTCGGAAAAGGACAGAATCATCAAAAAGTATAACTTGCAACCTCGACATTAGATGTAATTGTATTTCGTAATTTCATTATGTTGTAGTTTCCTTTATGTCGTGTTTTTATTATTTCGTAACTTTTTTTTCGTTGTAACTTTTTTTCTTTTTTTTTAATTGTATTGTAATCAACCCCTAAACTAAAATTAATACTTCATTTAATAAATAACATAACATTAAAACTTAAAAAAATTTAAATTGTTGAGTTATGGTTGAGTTATGATAAGGGGTGTTTTTTTTAGTTAAGGTTGAAAAGTTAAAGCTGATGTGGCGCTGATATGGCAGTGAGTTATGTCTTAACTCAAGGGCATCATACCCTATGCTCTAAGGTTTTAGGGGGAAGAAGAAGATGGGTAAAGTTTGAAGAGAGACAAAAACAAAGACATTAAAAAAAGTTGTGAGATATGACGAAAAAGTTGTTTATATATAAATTAAAGCGAAAATTACTGTACTACCCCTGCCACAACAGTGGTGTCTGGCAGTACCCAACATTTTTCACCTTTACAAATCTAACCAAGGATCTCGTGTAAATATATACCCGACATTACGTGACACCTTCTGATTGGACAAAAAAAAAAAAAAAAAAAAAAAAAAAAAAAAAAAAAAAAAAAGCTAATGTCGCGTACATAGATACACGACACTACCCGACATCAACAATTGATAAAAGTGTGTAACTTTGTGAAAATTAAAAAAACTTACAAAAACCACCCTTTAATTTTTGATAATTACAACTTTTTTATATAACAAACTTTATTCGTCAAATATTTATCAAATATCTATCGAATTCTTTAATGAAAAAAATATCGTTGCGAAAAGCTCTAAATTACGAACAAAAGAAGCCCAATATTAACATGCTTTTGACGTACGTATGATTTTATAAAAAAAATTGAAGTTTGATAAAAAAAAATAATAATAATAAAAATAATTAAAAAAAAAATTCCAAACACACTCTTAAACCACAGGGGACAAAGGCGTACAAAATTCTATAAAATAGGAATATCGTTTAGAAATAAAAACGTAAAATTTATAAACTAAAAACGGTATCATTTTTAATCATAAAACAAAAAATGACAACTTTTTTTTATATAAACAAAAAAAATTTATTCATAAATTAACAACATTACATATGAAATATAAAACGTAAACGTACGAAATAAAAATATAAACATTCATAAACTTTTTATAAGCTTTTTATAGAACTAGACATGACTAGCCCTCGGTTGAAACGTACGAAATAAAAACGTAAACATTCATAAACTTTTTATTTCGTACATTTACGTTTTATATTTTCTATGTAATGTTTTAATTTATGAATAAAAATTTTAATTTTATATAAAAAAAAGTTAGCGTTTTTAGTTTTATGAATATAAAGATACCATTTTTAATTTATAAATGTTTATGTTTTTATTAGGGGTGTTCAAAAAATCCGAGAAACCGCAGAACCGAGCCGAACCGCTTAATCTGAAACCGAAAAAACCCGAAATCGAAGAAACCGAAACCGAAAAAAAAACGAAACAAAAAAAACCCGCTTATCACGGTTCGGTTTCGATTTTTATTTTTTGATATCCGCGGTTAACCGAACCGAACCGTGCCTAATACGTGAAGGTTTTTTTTAACTAAATATTCAAATAATTGTACAAGTATTAATTATATTATTGCACTAATCTATACTACATATAATGGAGGAAGCACTCTCTCTCCAAAATTTTTAGACTTACAAGAAATAATGCATGGTTTACAACACTTTAATGCACCCAATTTTCAGAATTACAACAAAGTAAGCATATTGTACAACAAAATAAAGCGTGGTGTTATTTTAAGACCAAAATTCTATCAAACAACATTAATGCTATTAAAAACACCTCTTCACCAAAAATTACAACCATTTAAGCACAATGTACAATAGCTGCAACCCTCCATTAAAACCCATCCATATTAATTCACATAATTTTCAAAGTTACAACAAAATAAGCATAGTGTACAACAACATAAGCATGCTGTAATTTTCAGACTTACAACATTAATGATATTAATTAATATACCCCATCATCAATTAATACAAAATGTAAAGCACAATGTACAAATACATATCCACACAATTTGATGGTTGCTTCAATACGTATCAGCCCAAAACATATCCACAAAAGTTCCAGCTTTTGATCTCAAATCGAAACAAATCAAAACTAAATCCAACATCCAAACTACAAACACAAATAGAAGGTTAGAAATTAAAAGAAAACAAATAAATACTAACTCGCCCGAGTCAACGCGAGTTGACTCGGTGAGTCATCGAGTTGGACCGAGTCATACCGAGTCGTGGTCAAAATAATAGATCCACACGATTTTTAACATATAAAAGGTTTTATAAAAGATTTAAAGTAAAAATCGGTGTTATAAAAGTTTTAAAAAAAATTTAGGGTTTCGAATAAAAATAAATGAGGGAAGGAGAGGGCGCGTGAGGTGTTACCGATGAGGGGGAAAGTGGTGGAGAGGCGGTGGAGCGACGGTGGTGGTGTGGCAGTGGCGGTGAGGTGGTGTTTCGGTATCAAACGAGCTCAAAAGGGGATCAACTGCTCCAGAAATGGATGAAATGGGCCGATCTATCGATTTGGGGAGTTAAGGTTTTCGCCTAAAAATTTTTCCGGCGATGGAAGGTGGCGGTCGGCCGGCGGTTACCGGAGGTGAGGGGTTGTCCGGCGAGGGTTAGAGAGAGAGGAGAAGCGTGTGTGTTTGTGTTAATAATTGTGAGGTAGAGAGAGAAAAAAAATTGAGTTTTTATTAAAATGGGAGGGGTCAAAAACGGACAAACAAAACTAGAAGGGTGAGAACGAAAAATAGGGGCGGAGGGGTTAAAGGGTTAACTTAGTGAAACTTTTGAAATATTAATCGTGGGACCCATTTGGCGTACCAAACGGACTCGAAAAATTACGAAACTTGCGCCATTGTTCTTGAAATAATTTTTCCAATAAAAACGGGTATAAATACGCATAACTTTCTCGAAGTTAATTTATTTGGAAAATTCGATTTGTTTCGTGCTTTCTAGGTTGTGCTGGCTCGATAAAGGAATAACGCTCACGTTTATTAAGATATTTACCGGTATTCAAGCCCAAACAAGTTCAAAGAAGTTTAAAAATCATGAGAGATCAAAAATAAATATTTTGGATAGAAAATAAGTTTAGGAAATTTACCGGGTGTTACCGCACATACCCCTTAAAAGGAATAGCGTTCCCGCGATTCAGTTCAAGTTATGGGTTGGAATAGTGTTGGTGAAAAGGTGATGGTACGGGCAGTAGATTTGGGTCTCACTAGGTTGTAATTATACTATTGTCTTAACTAAATTTATTGTTATTTGTAAATTAATTGTTAAAAAAATATGGTCGCATAACATCACATTGCCAAAAAATATAGTCACAGGGTACCCGCCGCCGCATCGCGCGGGTACCCTGCTAGTTTTATTGTATAACGCCTTTTTTGCTCTTAATGTAAATATTTATAAACATTTATGTGTGAAAGTTGATAAATGTGATCGTAATCTATAAACGTCGAATAACCATTATTTAGTTAATTGATTATGTATGGATATTTGAATGCAATTATTCTAACATGATAACTTTTATATGATTATTATCTATTAAATGCCATTTAATTTTACTAAAATGACATTTTATGTTCTAGAAAATGTGAGTATTTGTAGGGTATTCACAATGCAAGAATCACTATCTTGAGGCTAGTTTGGATCGAATAGAAGATGTTTTAGAGAGAGAAATGGGAGCCTTTTAGTGAGAGAAAGTAACTTGTGTAATATTAGATTGAAAAGGTCCAACCCTTCCCATGTGTGGGAAGGGGTATATATACTACTACATATTACGTCCCTAGTGGACTGTGGAGCGAGCTGACAGTGGGGAAAGCCCCGACCCACTCCACAAATATAGATACTACTAATACTAATACTAATAATACTAAGCTACTGATAATATTACAGATAATCCTACGAGCTATGATGATCTAATAAGTACTCGGGGTGACCGAGTCTTCTGCTGAATATTCATATTCCTAACAATCTCCCCCTAAGGGAGGTCACCCCAGAAGTAATGTTCTGAATTTCAGCACTTTTTCCTTGGATCTTGACATCATAGCTCGTAATCATTGAATCTTCTATGTCATAGATTGGAGTGCAAACATCAGTGATTTGAAGATGACTTCTCTTTTGTCTTAGATGAACTTTGTGTAATCTTTAAAATTATCATCTCACTTGAGTCTCCAAGTCATCTTTCTGTAGTAATACTCCATGTGATGAAATGTACTTAGAGCCGACATGCTCACACGATATGGGGTCATGATCTTCAGCATCAGAGTTAGCAGAAGCTGTGTTGAAGGCCTTTTAGGTGATCATGACTTCTTTGATGATGATGTGGTGTGAACATGTGGTGATGGATTGGCATCTTTACTGCAACCAGCTACAACAGCAACCAGCTACAGCATTCCACAGCTACAATCGCCAGAACTTCCTGCATACGACAGTTAGCAATAATTCGACCGGTACTTACAAGTTTGG
Organism: Artemisia tridentata subsp. tridentata; assembly: GCA_021014915.2. Taxonomy (NCBI): domain Eukaryota; kingdom Viridiplantae; phylum Streptophyta; class Magnoliopsida; order Asterales; family Asteraceae; genus Artemisia; species Artemisia tridentata. Next base: position 86,967,810 of record CP139504.1, read on the forward strand.
ACTTCGAGATAGTCAACAGCATATTGTGAAAACTCTCTCTAATCCTTACCAAGACCGTTCCTAATCGAAAACCCACAGAGGGCTTTTTAAGATTTTAAACCGTAGTAAATCAACGATTAGGTGAGTCGCTGGAGATCACTCCACGACTGTAGACCGGTTGAAACCGCCCGCGACCACTAAGCGTAATCCACGAGGAATTACCGAAGTGACCTGCTTTCAGGCTGCTTGATGTTGACCCTGGCAGGAATTTCCATTCAATCATTGAGAATTACATAAGTAAATTCTCTCATAAATGTTCTGGCAGATTGCTAAGATCTGCGTAGGACTCATGAGATTACAACTGGTGTCCTTAATGTTGAACAACCAGTGTAGAAATGATTCGTGTCCCTATGAGATCTTATTATGTATCTCGTGGCTCTAGACTCAATTGTGCGTTTTGATTTGGTGATCGGAGGCTGGAGAGAACTGCCACCTATTCAATATCATCTAACTCGGAGTGAGAGAGACGATAGGAATGCATTGAACTCCGTGACAATTGAAACAAGAATCCTTTGAGGGACCTTGAGTGGTTAGGGAGGGTTGTGCAGCGTATCACTGGGTCCATGATACTTTGTCTTCAATGCCAGCAATCAACTAAGTGATTCTGACAGCATAATGTATTGACCCCCGGTTTCTGCCTAAGTTGTAAGGAGGGCTATTTCTTTTCACCCTTTATCTTTACAATTCTTTTTCATTCTTCAACCCCTTCAGTGCTTACCGAGACTTCCTTACTAGTACCTTGTTGGTTTGTTCCAGTACTAGCTCCATCTCAGTCGGCACTTTACCCTCATTCACTTTTCTCCTTTTTAATCATACCTAAGGACTTCTACACTAACTAGTGGATTGTCCCTGGGTAGATCCCTCCGGCTCTGGCAGGATCGTGGGAACTTGAGCCTAACCTAACCATCCTTATAACTCCATGCATTAATTAAAATGGTCGGTCTTTGGTGTACTTCCACGATTGCCATAAACCAAATCTTTGAAAAATCTCTCAAAGTGTTCATGATTCTGAAACACATTTTTTGCAAACACTTGAGAGTTTTATATTTTTCAAATGCTCCCCCTCAACATGTGCTCGGTTGATTGTTTTATAAATTTGCACATGTTAGGTAGAGCTCGCACTTTTTGAATTGATCCACTTTCAGTGAACCTGACCGATTCGAGACACGCTTACATCACTGGTTAGACCAGCTTGAAATTATTACCCGTCCTGGTCAAGTCCATAGAAAGTTTCTCGAAACGGTACACTCTACTCAATACATCTTTTTCGAGACACGCTTACATCACTGGTTAGACCAGCTTGAAATTATTACCCGGCCAAGACGTATCCTTTCGATTGATGACAATTCAAGTTTCGTCAATTCTTTTGTTAATTCTGAGTCACAGCCACATGCGATGCCATAATCCATTGTTTTGTAAAACCATTTGCTCCCCCTCAATATATGCATTGATATAAGAAAGATTTTCGTACTTATGGAGGAGCTTGCTTTTATGTCCAAAACATTTTGCTCCCCCTCAATATGTGACTTGATATACAAAATGGTTTAGCACATACGGGAGAGCTTACATTAATTGCCAAATCATCACATTTTATCAGAATTTCCTATTTAAAATCACATTCTCTCCCCCGATCAAAAATTTCAAACCATTTGAGATTTGTGATCCCAATTGATTTAAATACGTTTAGAAAAAATTCGGGAGAAAATGTGGGCAGTTTAAATGTATTCTGATTTAGGAGCATACGATGCTCCCCCTGAAACAACGAGAGAGTGTCACTGCTGATGTTGCACAAATTTGGTAAGGTGTCGGAAATTTGAACAAATATGCTCCCCCTCAATTAATGACCCGTTTTCCATTAAAAGAGCTGTAGTCATTCAATTGAGCGACGGACATTTGTGAAAATTTAGTTCATTTTACCACCTTGTGTAACATCAAGACTCTCTTGAGGGATCTAACAAGATAGAGAATCTTGATGAAAAGAAGACTTCTCTTCTTATATACGAAGTGATGCACTGAAACGTACATCAAGTCGGGAGAACATGGATATAAAGTATCCATGCCCAGGTGAACATCACCCGGTTGGAGAAACAGCTGTCTTTTTGGCGACATGCTTTCCCATTGTACAGTGCGGGTTGCAGTATGAATAATGCAA